>QNGE01001488.1:108345-126985 GCA_008508345.1 Paragonimus westermani | reverse complement strand
ATGATGATGATGATGATGAGTTTACCGGCAGAAACTAAGTTGTCCACTTTGAAGTAAACAAGCGATTACCTTTCGGACAGAAAGATGCCGCACCTGACCGCTCCTAGGTCAGTACGAAGGACGAAGGAATAGAGTAACTTTGCTGTGATCAAAAGTTCATTTCATAACAGAAACCACACAGGTATTCATAGGGTACATGGTGACTTAAACATTCTGGAACCAACGGATTGATGGCAGGTGCCGATAATAGTAATAAAGTTCTCCAGGCGAATT
Organism: Paragonimus westermani; assembly: GCA_008508345.1. NCBI lineage: Eukaryota > Metazoa > Platyhelminthes > Trematoda > Plagiorchiida > Troglotrematidae > Paragonimus > Paragonimus westermani. Next base: position 126,712 of record QNGE01001488.1, on the reverse strand, counting down.
AAAAAAGTCGAAGGTTGCCACGAGAATGTTCCGGGAATTCCTGTCCATCCTGATTGGCCTAGAGAACGACGTTTTTGGGAAGGTGGGGTTCCTTGTCCCAAATAGAACGATGTGCATCTTTTCATCTCTCAAAGAGAGCAAGCTGATGAAAAATTTAACCAGCCGTGAAAGATATCGTATATGCGGTTGGTCACACCAAATAAATGGTACCGCTGGAATCCTGCAGCTGCCTGTTATCCTTCAACTTGTAGCCGCCTATTCAGGCTGCTATGTATCACCGATGCCGACCCATCATTAATGGTTCACACTGGTGCTTGACTTTCATACGACCGTGGTGGAGCTTCTTAGTTCAGATGTTAAATAAGGATAGATCCTTGTCTCACCACAAACGCTCAGAGTCAGTATATCAATATCCTGTTGGACTTACCTACGGCTAATTTTTTTTGCGTTTCTCAGTCTTACCACGATCGCTTCCTGTTGGTGTGACCTAGCTTTTCATTCCTTCACTTTTTGTGTTTCAGCGAGAGTCCTTTGGACTATTCGGTGGAAATAATCCTGATCCAGGTCGTGCTTCCTTTCTTGTTGGATGTGCAAGCCAAGGCCGCCGTCAGAAAATTGCTCCGGGCCTGGTGCATGGGTGTAGGCACTGCACTTGGTATACGCAGTTATTTGGTCGGAGATGAGCCTTTTGTATCCGGGGTAAGTATTTCGACATTTTGATTCGCAGGTGTCTGGTCATCGCTGGGTTTTATGGGCCACTTTTCAGGTTAGCGTCGTTATATACACCACGATCAGGTGAATTTATTTAGCCAATTTGGATAGGGCATTCAGGACAGGACGGTTTAAACTTGATGGTTGAAGTGGTCATTAACTTTTCCCTTTAATACTTTCCTCGTTTTTTTAGACCTCACAGAGGAATCCGTTAAAAACTAGCGATCATAAAAATAATGGAATATTTTTATCTAAAATGTTGGCGCATCTTTCCGTATGTGTTACCGTTACTTTCCTCAAGTCATACCTAGCAATTCATTGCCATTTCAACTTCCGTTTGTCGCGCTCTTTGGGAGACATTTTATATCCGGATAAAAGTCGGGAGCTATCCGATGGGCTTCGTCATCCACTGTGAACTTTCAATAAACAAAGTCTGCTCTCCGATAAATTCTTCGAAACGGCTTACCTACTGGAGACGCTGTTGCGTATCCTTTGCTTTCAACGTTTGCACCCAATCATCACCTCCGTCAGCATAATCAGCAAATAGATCAGTGGTTCACACCGATATTTGACTGCTGTGCAATCATGCAAGGACAAACACTAACTTCGAAGCAACGGGAAACGGAAGAAACCTAACGACTAAAAAACGCCTGAGTTTGAACGCAAACATTCCGCATCGAATTGTCTTCACCTTGTGACCTAATAGCTAAACTGTGGAAGTATAAGCAAAACGCTGTCAGCCAAAAAGCATCCCTGCGGCCTTCATTGCTGTCATTTCACAGACATCTCAACCAAACAACGTTCACCCCACTGCCACCAAATAGCCATCATCTCTTCTAACTTTTTCAACCACCGACATTGTCAGTTACTAGGGTTTCACTCCGGAAGACGAACTTCACTGGTCCTTCGCGCACCCTAGACTAGTCAGCTGTGATAACGGCCAGAGTGTTCGTCTGGACAACCAATACCCTGAATCGCGATCTGGTAAAAGAGATACAAAGAAATCACAAGACCTGGTGTTTGGGACGTGCTGTCGGCGTGGCAATAGCTGGTGCTTCCGGAACTTCCCGGGTGATATTCTGTTTTATCCGGAGCCATATTAGTGATGTTAGTGAAATAATCTGTGAAGCAGACAGTTCATTTGCGTTTAATCTGGGGGGGTCAGTCGGGGCAATTCTATCACGGTTTCACTAGTCAGCTTCCCTGAATCGTAGGCGTGGTTGTGTTCCGTGGGTTGTGTCCACCGGGCTGTCTTCAAAGGCGGAGATCCGATGAGAAATTCCAGTTCTTAGACGTTATAATGCACCCGGACCTTTCCCATGCCTATTTAACCGTGGTGAAGTTATGCTAGTTTGTTCCGTCTTGTGAAGTTTGGTATACTGTAAACATATCCTCGCCCTGAAGTGATCGACATTTTGAAACAATGTTGCCCTTTATTTTTATGGTTCCTCTCGAGAAGCAAGCACAGAACATTGTCGGTTCGGCATATTTGTACGGAGGATGCGTTGATGGCATTTGTGTTGTGTGCATCGCCTAATCGTTTAATCTTAACAGCCTGCATCCCAACATCAAATTTACCATTGAAATCGAGGGGTAATTCAGATGTCCTTTCTGGATGTCAGATTTATTAGACGTGAAGATCAATCTCTCTTTAGAAGCATTTTCCAAAAGAAGACGTGGACTGCCCAGCCATTGCGCTTTAAAAGCTTTGCGCCAATCGCGACTGACGTCAATTGTGTTTCTGGACATCAGGACAGATTTCGTTCCTGTGGATAGGGATTTTCTGGTACTGTCTGTTGATTGGCATACTTGCTAAGTATGTATTCATCACCGGATCAATAAACGGTTGGGTATCGGAAAAAGGTACCGTTTATATTGTACTATCGCTGTTTGTTCCCCTCTTCCAGCAGAACCCCATTTATCGCTTTTTCTCCAACTTTACGATCTATAGTGTTTTGCGCAGACTGTTGGCTATTCTCACGAGTGGCTTGATGAAAGTTCTACTTGGAATAGAAATTTTGGGCCGTGTGGATGACATCGTCTTGGTGACTAGGTAGAAGTAATACAAAACGCTGTGGAGCACTTTGGGATTGGTATATCAGGCTAACAGATGTTGCTTGACTTCTTAATGTTCAGATCACTTTGTCATGATCGATAGGAAAAGCTGCATCTGCACTCGGTCTGGATGGTGAAAGTTTGGATTTCGTTGAAAATTTCACTCGCCTCTGAAGTTGTACCACAGCTGGCAGTGGTGTTGAGAAGTAGATTTTTTTAAACATATCTAAAATCCGACTGTTACTTGTATATGCATGTGGTAAATATTAATACGGCTTCAACGATACGTAAGGAAGTATCTTCAACATTATCACCAGCTCTGCAAACACATATATGTACATAACTCATGCGTCGATTGCGGTTTGTATAGAAAGACTATCTTGGAGGAACTATCGAGGTGTTCCCAAGTGTACGGTCATAACGGTCTCGGCTTTTTCCTTGACGCTCCCTTGCACTAGATGCGTGCTTCTTTTGATTGTAACCAAACGACACTTTCTGGAACGAGGGAAGTTTTAGGTAGCTTCTTACCGCTAGAAACGACAATCCTGATCAAAGACAGTGATAAATCAGCGATTCACACTGATGCTTAACTGCCACACAACCATGAAGAAGAAAAAAAAGCAAACCTTGTATAGAAACGACAAACTATTCAGTAGCCTGTTGGATCATTGGAGTTGTCTCGAACACTGAATTAATGACGAGGTGCCCGTTGGGTTAAAGCCATCTACTAATTCTCAAAATCAGCTAAACGTTTTCGGTTCGTTTCTATGTTGTGTATCAAAATTCTCCTGTTTACAATCCGAAAAATCTTAAAAATGAAACTCAATAATTATTTACATCTCAATGCTTAATGCGTGCCACCCCGTAAAACGGTATGGACACTTATCGGCCAGTTACGCCTGACCAGTTTCAGTGTTTAGCAAATGCCCCTAGTTTTATGACTAACGGCAATATTATTTGGGCTGTTGGACGCAAAACTAAATCATAGGCTGCCTAACACGAATCTTGGTAACTGGTTTTACTCAGCCGTAACCACAAGCTCGCTATCACATAAACTGAGTAGAAAGTAGTTGCGGGTTGTGATGAACCAAACGCCGATTTAAATTGACGCAAGGGTGATTGGAAACAGAAATAACACTAACGAATGAGCACTTGAAGATTCATACGTGTGGTCAATAAACGAGAGCAGAATATGTAAGTGATTCTATCTTTCTCATTGTTACGGCGACATTAACTCAGTTTCATTTCGCCTTTCTTACATGCCCTTCTGTTTTCCGCGTTCGTTCACAGAAGTTCATATGTGTTTCTGACCGCTTTTCGACTAGCGTGCATTGTTGCTTTTGGACAACATGAGGCTCAACTTGTACAGAGATTGTAGGCGTCATATGCTGTTCGATTGTTCAGCTGAGTTACTACAACGATTTCTGTCTTTTCTCTCGTTCATCTTGTTCAACAACGTACTTTTATGCACCCGTTCACATATTGTAGCTAAGCCTACTAATGTGTACTCACTGTGACACGTTGCAGCGGGCGCTTCCAAAATGTTGAAATCAAATGGTTCACTGTAAATTTATTGTATTGTATTCATTGCCTTCCCTCATCTTTTACTTCAGGATTTGATTGTTAACGAAGATGGTGCCGAAGTACCGTATGTCCCTCCAACCAGCCGCGACTCTGAAATGCCGCCTACAACTTCTGGAACACAACACTCGCCACACGTAGCCACTGAATCCACGCAAACTGGTCTACCAAACATACCTCAACTTCCCGAACCTGAAGTTCATCCGGTCCCAGGACCAGCGCGACCCGATGAACGTCATGCGCGCGAAGATCACGAAAACGACGAAGATCCCGATAATTTCAATCGCTACGTCCCTTACAAACGGTCCACATGGTTTCCCCTCCGTATGTTTGCGTTTGGCTGCGTGGTTTTGCTCAGCCTGATGTTGTTGAGCACTACTTTGCTCATTGTGCCAGTCGGTGTCGGTCGTCTTACATTCAGCATGTTCAATTCGAGAACCAGTCCCAAACATGATGCCGTAGCCATGGTGACTGGCGTTACTATACTGGGCCTCTTGCTGCGGCTAGCAGTGGGGTGAGTGTTTTTCACTGAAGGATTTTGGTGTTGATGAGTAGTCGAAAATTTGGTTGATGTAAAGTGAAGAACAATTACATGTAATCTTAGCCTTCGCGTTCAGCTGAGTTTTTCACACAGTACTTCAGAAGAGTACTAACTAGAGTGCGTGCTTTCGAAAGGTTTTGACCGCGATGTCTGCTAGATGCGAAGGCTGCGTTCACACACAGGTGGTTCTCGATTCTGTTACTGTTTGCGTATGCAGGCTTATACGAACCGTTGACTTTCCGTGTTCCCAAATAGATAGACTATTGGCACCCGAGAATGTAAACCGAGGAGAGCTAATCAGGAAGGCAATGTTTTATATGGTCGTTCCAACTAATTTGACTGTGATAAAGTGGGGCTTGGAAATCGGTCATATTTCAGTGAGTATCTGTTTGTCATGCGATACTTGTTTGAAAAATGGCATTGAACAAGCAGTAAGTGATGCAACATTCTTTTTAGACTTCCTGATATGTTTACCTATGAGCACTCTCGGATTACCCACTCTAGAGAGAAGACTCTCGAGGTCATAGAGATCATCTGCTAAATAGTCTGATTGCCAAGATTCCATAGTTACTGGTTTTCATTTGATCGGTTCATGTTATCAGAAGTGATCCAGGAGCCCGTGTGCCACGGATGGATTGCCAGCTAAATTTCTTTGATGGTGCACTACGAGCACCTTGTAACAGAACCGTAATCGGGAACAAAAAGGTTTTACATGGTATTTATGACCATCAATTAGCCATGCTTTGTTACCCACTTTTGTCGACAGAACTTACACTTATGTCACGGCTGACCTCTGTGTAGGACCCATTCATTACCGTTTGGACGCTGTCAGTAACACTAAGTTAGAAACCATTGCTTGTCAGATACCCATTTTTGGTTTCCACCAATACTCGGACGCGAACAGTACAAGACATCAATGCAAGTTCACAAAGAAGGGTCTGGAAGTGAGAACAGACAGGTCATTGACTGCAAAACTACCATATCCGATAGCGCCTTCACTCAAAGGTATGGTTATATGTCGTTCCCTCCTTGTGTGCTACATCATCCAGCCTTACTAAGCAGAATGATAAAGACCTCCATAACCATCGTGGCCTGACAATCTTGTGTTCTCTCCAAACCGTCAGTAGTGTGGTGAACATGCCATTGAGATACAGAGTGACATGGCAGCAAACATGGACTGGATCTTATTACTTCGGTGCCGGTCGGAAAATTGGAAACTTTTCAAATACTTGCCAACATTGCCCACACATTCAGCCCACTGGATACAGACAAGCTGATGGGAACGACCGTGGTTGAACATCATTGGCTTACGGAACATGATCGGATGCTACGGGCATTACAATGCTTTCTTTAAATCGAGGTGCACACATGTTTGCGAATCCACAAATGGCGAAGATTTTGTGGTGTACCATAGTGATGAGTGGCTACGTCGGAGACGCGATTATTTCAATAGTTGAATATTTCAACGCGGGGAAATCACGGGCAAATCGGCCTAACGGGCGAGGAATAACAAGCGTAAATGTAAGATTTCAACCGAAAGCACGGAGATTTTATGTGTAGACCTCGCCGCGTTTTGAACCGTATTTCCGGTTGATAAACCTAATCGCGTGAGAACGTCGAAATGTACAACAAAGAACTCGCTTTCTTATACTGCTTTTTGTTTTATTAGTGCCGTGCCTTGAACACAGCGTAATGATACTGCTGTGGCTAAGCCCATTCGCAGATGGATGTCAGAATCTGAAGCGGTCGCAACATGTAACAGACTGAAAGGCAGTATACATCTTTTGATACCACCTGGAGTACTGCTGACTGTATGGTCAAAGGCTGTGTATACTGTGAGTAAGCGGACAAAGATCTCAGTGTTGTTTGTCAAGAAACACGGGTAGAACAAGATCTACAGTGAGCAATGAACCTTTTTTGTGGTTCCGGGTCACTGAAGACCGGATACTGAGAACCCCTTGATCCATTATCGACACAGTTGGCATTGGATCTGCCGGAAGCAGATGAGAAAACGAAGGAGAGTTTGGTGAGGAAGCGGTTCATCCCGGGCTGTGATGGAGATATTTCAGGAGTGATCCAGGAAGAGCAAAAGATATAAGTGCTAGTTACGGGGGCTGAAGCGTCAATTACAGGTCAGGGCCGATGTGGCGACACTGCCCAAGTAAATGAAGTGGTCAACAGCGGCAAGCGCTTGCTTGCAGCCACAAAATGGATTCAAAAACAATCCCATATTGTGACAACATTGTTTGCTTCCTTAGGAATGCGACATGCGTTGTGTAAAAACCAACCGTCCCATTGAAACGGTCCAGCAGGACCAGTATGTATGTGCACAAGGCGGTATCATCCACACATCCTGACCCTTTCTGCTACCTTGACGTGGTGGTCAGGCTTGCGTGCTGTTTAGATCCTGAGGGCTGTGCTGACTGTGAATTCCGTCCTTGCGGGTTCAACCTTGTCAGATTGGCCAAAGGGGAGCAGCCGGACAAAAAGCAGATGCGTGAGTGTCTGTGGACTTCTATCCATTTATTTCTTCGGCTTTGTTGGTGCATTGTATGATGAATAGTCTGCCTGGCTTTTCATAGTTGAGCGAGAAATTTGCTTTTCATCCCCATCTTTAGGTTGCACTACCCTGCAATCCTATACTGCAACGCTTCTTGTATTGCGCTTCAAAAATCTTTCTTCCTCGTCATTGCAGCCTCTCTCTGTTTAGTTTCCGAGAGATAAGTGTTTCTTTTCCTTATTAGCCAATCAAGTGGCTAACCAGCATTGGCCGGCTGGACACAAAAGCCCCACTGGCACACCTCCCGGTCTTATTCCTTCGGGTTTACACTGGATATGTGGTGTGTTGGTGGAACTGCAATTGGTGCAGCGCAAGCCAGTTGCAGTGATATATAAGCACAGGCGTCCTTTGGCTTCGGTCACTGTGACAGGCTAATCCGAATCGGATGCCGCCAACCATCATCCACACATTCACTACCAGTCAGCTTGTAGCGTGACAGATGCACCACTCTGGGACTTCCCACTTCCGGCTTTTTTCTACGGAATTATCAGTGACAACGGTACATTATTGTTTGACTTGTCTATCACGCAGTCGATAGCTGTTGATTGTCGCTTGAAGCGGAAACCGCTTGAGGTAGGGGCTCCATAAACTCGCTGTTTACTCTGTACGGACATACAAAGAATTTAATGCGTTCACACAATTTGCTGCGAAGGAGGCAGCCCCGATGGTTATAGGACGACCGAGTCCACTAAGCTCGACACTACAACCACCATTGGTTGAGTAAAGGAGTGCCATTGGTACAGCGTCTGTCTCAGAGGAAAACGATTTCTCATTCACCCGTGGTTAGATCACAGACTTACCCGTTCTCCCCGTATTCGGGTCCACCACCCCTTTAGTAGCCGGTGCATTTTCAGATCCGCAAGTATTTTGCAGCAGACCATGCATTTTTTTCATCCTTCGAATGATTAACCTTTGGCTGTAAATCGGCCTACTGATCCACCATCGATCTTCCGGTGCTTTAATTCGCTCATTTTATGGATGTCCTGTCACTAACATTAGGTACAACGTTTCCAAGCTTTCTCGAATTAAGCCGTCTGATATTCCCCCAAAAGTTGCCACGCAACCTTAGTAATTGTTGCCGTTTTCATTCTCCCTATTTGACACTGTTACCAGGTTTGTTCTCTCCTAATTTCAGTTTGCCGTCGATTCTTGCTTCCGCGTGGCGTACCATTTCCGTACTTCTTTCACAAACCGGTCGCCTTCTCTCTCTGTCTCAAACTTGGCGCGTACTTCGCATCTGGACCCGATCTGGTACAACTTGTGAGATTTCGATTCCAAGGCCAGCACTTCCACCGCCCATTAGCCATTTGCGCGGAACCAGCATCGGCGTGGATACAGCCTCATTGCTTCGGGTTCTGGAACGTGCTCGCAATGCAACTCAGCTGTTTGGGGTAGCCATCTTATTTCTGGTGCTTCTGCCCGTCTGTCTGGGTTTGCTGATCAATCTGATGTTTATCATACCTTTTCAACTGGGACCTAAGAAGACGTTAGTCGTTGGATTTTGGGAGGTGCGCATATCCCACCCGTTGATTTTACCTCCACCGTGCTGTTTATTGTATTTATACTGTAGATAGGGGTTGGTGAAAGCGACTGCTTGGTAATGTACAGTACCCGGCCTCATATGTGTTTTACCTATCACTACATGTATGTGCTTTTGGTCCTTACCAACAGAAGCGAAACAGATCCCGTTGCCTGCACTGGTATATCTTGAAACAAACACGTAACCGCGTATTGTTGGTCGATGATGGCTTCCAGTATACCTATCATTCTTATGGCTTCATCAGCAAAGCGAAGTCCTCGAGATCTCACCGTCAAGTTAATGCACGTTTGTAGGTCAAAATCGTGCCTCTTAGTTCTCTGCATAGTCCAGTGATGTGATCTATAACATTTTGATGGATAAGCCACAAACGAGTTACATTCCCTGATTGGTCAATGGAAGGGACTAGGATTACAGGTGAACTCGTTCTGGACACTCAACTCTGAATAACTTGATTGATTGGCATTCGTTCTGGCCACTGTGAACCAACACTATTGAACTGACCTCGAGTGGTTGTTCAGATGCCTTGTAGGATTTGGTTGGCCAACCTTTATGGTTTGTGCCTGCAAAGCGTGCCATAATCACGTTTGGTGTCGATTTTCTCACTCCAAATTGTAATGTGCAACTGCGGATTAATGGGTCCACTAAGCATCCTTTGAGCTTAGATAGGCAAATTATCTTTCAGAAAGCGGAGCCTAAATAGGCAGGTAGCAAACCATGGTTGAAACGTTGCAGCCGGGGAAAATTCGACGAAGCACATTACACAGAAGGAAAGAGTTGAGCAGCTTCACGACTGGATCATCTCTTTAGGAGACACCCACTGTGTCTATCGCTTGCCAGAACAGCAGCAGGTGGTGTGCACCTCAGTCGCCGCTAAGTATGGAATTTTTCGCCATCCTCGATACCCATAGTTTTTCGCTCATCGTACCATGGTCATTCATGAAACTCACGTCAGCAGCATCATCATAGACAGCAATACATCAGTGGTTCACACTAATGCTTAACTGCCATACAACCGTGAGGAAACAGCGAACCCTATATAGGAAGAGAGAAGGAAAAAGAAGGGGACGAGAAGGGACCTAACTACTGAAAATGACTACGTCCATATTCAGACATTCAGCATCAAGGTGCCTACACCATGCAAACAAACAACGTCAGCGGATGAATCGAACGATGTTTATGCAATATATTCCTTTGTATTAGTTTCTGTCAACATTTGTTTTATCACGCCATGTGTACTCGTTCAGTTGCTGTTGCTTCATCCACCCCAATTTAGTTAAGAACTAGGCTGAGAAATCCAACAATTGCGAGCGCCACGCTTAGCATGTATGAATCACATAAGTTAGCCGACTGGGATAGTTCAACGGCCGGAACGAATGACACTCAACCATTTACTCCAAGGTTGTGTTCTCAAAACAGATTCGTTCCCACCTGTGTCCTCTCCCCAACAACGAAAAAGTTACGTTGACCTCTCACTGATTAATCACAAGTGAGGTAACTCATTTGTGGTCCAACCAACCAAAACTTACAGTTTACATTACTAAATTATGCAAGGAGTCGGTATGTAATGTTTGGACCCGCAGGCATGTATTACTGGTATGTATGTACTGACTTGATAGTAAGACTTCGAAAACGTGTTCGCCATGTTGATCGAGAACTCATGTCGCAGCAGAAAATTTAAGATATTACAGTAAGTCGCAGTTACCCCACCTTCCCCTTGTTTTTTCACTCACTATTTGATTTCCTGTAGTTCTTTTGTCCAGTGGGGCTGAACTTTGCTTGGTAGCGCAAACTGTTTCGTGTGCGACGCGGCATAGTGTGATGTAATATGCATTACGCGAATTTGAAACACTGAGTTCCCTTCAACCAATTCATCAAAGCAGAAAGAAGGCATAGTACGATATGTTAATACTTCGTTTACTCTCATCATTCGCGAAAGTTACCGCGCTCAGTTCACCACAAAGCGATATGGGGTGGTCAGTGTCTCCAATTTTCCAGCTTTCCTACAATTGCATACAAACTAGGCTTGATTAAGACATTATTTCATAGAGCTAGGCGTATTGGTACTTCTGACACACTGCAGACAGAACAGGAGTTGCTGAGACAAACCTTACTAGCAAATGGATACCCCAATAAATTCATCGAGACACACAGTACGGGGAAGAAAAGCACTGAGCCCATACTCGGCTTAAAAGAAGGATGTTTCTTTATTCTTGCCATTCAAAGGTGACCATCTAGCCAGCGACATGAAGCACAAACTGAATTCTGCTCTAGCTGGAACGCATGCGGCTGTGTAGTTGCGCTTATTTCAGACCACTTCTCCGCAACCGCGAAAGTAGTTCGCCAAAACCTTCTGTTTCCCCTGCTGTGTACCAGTTCAGTTGCAGCTGCAGTGACGTTTACATAGGCAGAACAGGTCGACAGCTGTCACAGCGAGTCGCCGAACCCATCGTGAAATGGTTGAAACAGTTGATGACGCGCCAGCCTCAACTTGGTGCACTGAGGGCTCGCAATCAAACTTCATCGATCGCTAAACTCACCCTAGCAACAGGCCACCAAGTTGACCCATTAAACTCATTCAAAATACTGTCGCATAATAGAAACTCATAGTGATTGGCTTTCTGTGAAGCGATATTCATCCGAACTTACCAGCCGACGTTGTGTGCACAAAAGTGGTCGAGGCAACCTATCGGATTGCCATGGTCGTGATTATATAAGACTTGATATGGTTGTAGGCGTGTCTAGCCCCTGTTTGCCTTTACCTATGATGTATATAACTGGCATTTTTAGGTTCGCAACTGATGAGAGTAAACGAAATGTTAACGTATCGTAATGTCTTCTTTCTGTTCTGATGAAATTACGCTAATGCCAATCCTTCTGATTTAGCATTTTTCACCGTTTTTTCATTGTAATGCGTCCAGTCAATTGTTTTGACTTATCCTAAACCAGGGATGTGGCCGTTTCATACAAACTTTTTACTCGTCGCATTATAACACGATCAAACGTTAGGCGAGAGACCGGATAACGCTACATTTATTTGAATAAGTTGTTTGTTGAGTCAAACAGGCTGTAATAACTTAGCAGCTGGTTTTTTTTAATCCACAGTTTTTAATACAACTTGCGTAAATTGATTACGTTTGACCGTCATTGTCAAAATTTGTTTTACGTCAGATAGACTCTGGCTATAAGTGGAACCTGAAATGAACGATGCTTAGGTCAAGGCATAATTTTGACACCTTACTTCGATTGTCTTTTCATCGTTTCTCCCTTCTATGTGTCTGTTGCCTATTAACCAGTGTCATACTCGGCTTCATTCCAGCTTTGGATTTTTGGTATCATGCACTTGAAAGTGATCATTCTGCTAACTCTGACTGGTCCGTCCTGGTGGCTTCGTCAACGTTTGGAGGCGGTTCAGGACGAACTAGTACAACGTCGATACGACGCTCGCAGCCGGCGCATTCTGAACGAGATCACACCGCTTCTTGTGATAGTTGGAATGTGCTTGGCAGTTCCATATTTGTTGGCGTACTACTCTGCTGGTTGGTTCGGTTAGTACTCTCACATTCTAACATATTCCTGTTTGACTTCATCTAAGTGGGTTTTAACCCGAAATACATCTACGAACCAGATTAGTAAGCATCCATAACTATATTATCACATTGACTCCTTGTGTTCTATGGCAACAGTGTGTCACGGTTCAATTCCTCAAAGTTGCTAGTGAAAACGGATCGAGAAATTGCTGATTGGGTGACTTCCTTGTTGCCGGTTTTTAACACTGTGGTTACAGATATCAGGAAGAATAGCAAACGACTGTGTTGCCTTCGCCTCCGTCCAGTTGTCGTTTTAAAGACCTCCATGGTTCTGAACCGTGGTCTACTCACAAGATCTAGTGTTTAACTACCGTTGTCTCCACCAGTCACACCACTTCAAGCGAAGTGAACACCTAAGCAGCTCGGCTGTTTCCGGGCGAGTACTTCTAAAACCTTAGTATATGCAAGCAGTTGGTTGCTCTGTTGGATAAAGTGAGTAGCTGGGAGATTCGTGTTCAGACTAATCGCCGATCATTGACATTATCCTAGATTGCAACTTGTTTACATTCATTCCACTGTTAGGTTTCGAAATTACCTCGTTTGGTTTCTTTTTTTGTTTCCCATGATTTTCGTGGCTGCCGTTAGAGACGCGGCTACCGTGACCATCTCCATCTAGGTGGCCCAGCGGTGGTACGATCTAGCTCAAATTGGGATGGGCATATTGCATTACCTCTTTGAGACTATTTGAATTGGCCAACCCTGCACACTTGAGATGGTGGATTGAGAGGCAACTGATTAAAGGAATATATGCTTGAGGAAGGGTCAGTAAGCAAACAAACAATTCAAGAACAAAAAACTTCGAAAGGATATCCGATACGAACTGCACATGGTCAATTGAAATCGAGGATTGACAATCACATTCCCAGTGCGTCCTTGTAGCACGGTTTGCTCAAATCTTTCAGGCAACCGATGTGTACGATAAACCGTTTTTCTACGAATACCACCAGTGCATTTGGCGAACATCGTGCTGGATAATACTGGCAGAATCAATGGACAGCTGAGACCTGTTTCAATTTAATTGGTTTGAAACAACCGTTTTTCGTCCAGTGTACCAATTGGTACGGTGTAGATATCATGATTTAAGCCTGAAGCAAGTTAGTGATGATGATGGCGGCCACTCGTTATGGTAAGTTTTTCGGCTTGAAAGTTGGTATTCATGTTTGTGTCAAGGAGTAAATAGTCGAGCGTTGTTCAGTTCGTTGTTTTTTCGTGCTTTAGACTGTTTCTAAAGCGAATGACAAAAGGCAAGATTTAATATGCGAGCCGAAGTTAGTCTCCTTTAACGCGAGTAAATGCCAAATAGCTACTTTCCTTAACTAGTGAATTAGCGCGTCCGAACACAACAGGCATCATCATGTGAAAACCGACAGCCCTCACAACCCGTCCATTGATCAGCCACTAACCGTCTAACGGTAGTGACTTTCTCCATCAGCACAATCCTAATCGAGTTTAAGCTCCCCGCAATTGTTTTGCACTTACATCAGAAAAACCTTATTTGTATGTCGGTAGAATGTTGGTTTTGGTAAAGTTTATTCTTGCCAAGGTAATAATGGGCCCGTGCACAACTTGGGTAGTTTTCATCCGTTTCTGTCGTGTCATGTTGGACAGCTTGTCACCCAGCGATTTTGTATGAATCACTACCTGATTGTAATTCAAAATAACGAATACCTTCTACTTGCACCCAGTTTCTCATAGTCGATCCGTTTACTCAACTCGTTTGTTTGGCACGATTTACTGGGTGGAAAACAGTGACACCACGTCCGAAAAAGTGTGTGGATCCCTGTCACACACCCCATCCCGAACAGACCACACGCATGTAGATTGATCGTATAGATGCACACACAGCATGCACTAACTATCTAGCCTTGTTTGCCTCTAGGCTCGTCACGTGGTGACCTCAGGTGAACCGTGAACCCATGCATTCTATCGGTAGATTGCCCACACACCGCTTGTTAAACACATACACGTGCGAGGTGATGACTGCCTCATTTGAAGCTTGTACAATGTGAATTTTCTGATTTAAATCGCTTGATAAAGGCTTTCCGAGAGGGTCGAAACGTTGCGAAACCGATAACTCTGGTTTTTAACTCGTGGCTTAACCAAGGATTTACTTGATTTTCGTTTACCATCTGTTGGAAATGTAATGGGATGTCGTTTAAACCAGATGCTAAGGAGTGAAGTCTCACGCCCAGTCGTTATTTTGTGACCGGTTTAGAAAACATCGTTTCGAGTTCCGTTACGAAGTTCTGCAAAAGTCAGTTAAAGCAAGTGATTAATTGGTAATATCCTCAGAAAATTCAAGACCTGTTTGTTAGTTCGTCCATGTTTGATCAATGTCTCGCTCGATCTCTCGAACGTCGGATGCATGTAAGTTCAACAGCACTAATTGATCTTAGTTTGAAACATCTTTTCTGTGTCGCCAGAGTGAAAGTTCCCCTTACCTCATAAAAGAAATGTGACCGGCCTTTAAGAACCAGCATAGACCAACTCATTCAAGTTATTACGTCTTTGTAGACGTGTTAAAATGACAAGCGGGCCTTTGCGGAACAGCCACATAATAAATTAAGCAACGAGAGACCGGATCAAGTTATCGCGGCTATTATGTAATCTTGTTAACGGATCAGGGCACCGCCTACTTATCTGCCATATCAACACCAGTCATTCGAGTAGGTAGGTGAGGCGGGAATGAGCACTCGTGATGTTCTACATGCTACACATCTAATGTGTCAATGAAATGCTCACTGCGACCGCTTGCGTACTCACTAACTGTCTTACTAAATGATGCTAGGGGTTGGGTTTGTGCAACAGACGTGAAATCAACTTGTTGCTCCCGGCTTAAAGGCACTCGGGATGCCACCATGGACAGAAAGTTATTGTCAGTCGTCGTCAAAGAGTACTGTCAGTGATTTGAGCTGATGCTTAACTGCCATACAACCGCGAGGACCAGAACAGGCCCTAATCAGGAGAAAGTAAGGAGAGAGGAAGTGACCTAAACACCGAATGTTCCCTACGTTCGAAACATTCGGCAGCAAGGTGCGCACATTTTTGCAAATATACAATCGAGCTATAAGTTATTTGAAACACTCAATCCCCTTGGTCCAGTTCACTAATAACGAAGGAAGACGTCATGAGACGCCACCATTTCACTTGCTCTTGTCAGCCACGAACGTAAAGCATTAGATTTTATGTAATGTACGGGTAGCAGCAACAGAAGGGACAACCTCACATCAGAGAAGCGGTGACCAATATCAACGCAGAAAAACTGCCTGAGTCAACAGTTTCTGTACACACAAGACCGGATGATGAGTACTGACAAGCACTGTCTATAAGTGATTGCAAGAGAGAACGTCCACACGATTACATCGGCAGTAGAGAATGAGATCTAAATTGGACGATGTGGTTTTTTGCCTTTGACAACCACCATGTGTACAACACACTTCCGAACCACGTTGGTGGTTCCGTAGCAGACTGTTATTTATGGTGCATCTGCTTGCAGATGGTATAGAAGAGGGCCGTTACAACAAACAGTTGTCATAAAAAACATATCTGACCCCGAAATGTCTCCCCAATGTGAAGCAGGCTTACGCAATCTATTCTTTGTAGAGATTATCGCTGTAATGAATTATGGTTTCATTATAGTGGCGCCCTACCATGTAATCACGCACAAGGGTTAAACACTGGTGTCGTGCAGCGTAGACAATCAGCTTACTTCCAAGTAATGCAACCCAAAAGTACTATCCCAGTCAGTGAATTCAAGATGCACGTTGCTGATTGTGTATCCCCGTCGGTGTTGAATAAAACGACTCGATGCTATTACGGTCTTCTAACACATTCGGTATACTTACCTTCGCGTGTTACACGTATGATTTAGTTTGGTTTTTTGTATTGATTTTTCTTGCTTTTGCCAAAGACTCTTCAGTTGGGACACTTCAACACTGTTCCGCAGTTTGTCCGCAGATCATCTGCTGTTAGGCATTTCAGTTAGGATTCTGCATGTCGCCATGTGGAAATCACGCTTGTTGCCCTCCGAATTTTAGGTTTGAATTTCGAGTTCGCACTTCGTTATGTCTACGTCGGTCTGTTTGGAGCCTCGCTGTTATTCGTGCTGGTTGGCTTTCAAACAAAGCAGCTCCAGAACTTGTACACTCGTATTAAGGACGAAAAGTACCTGATTGGCCGGAGATTACTGAACTTCAGAGCCACCGAACCCGAGGCCAGCAGCTCGGACCACATACCAGATGAGACAGCTACAAATAGCATGATGCTTTCTGCCTCGATGTGATGCGATCACTGGCCCAAATGTAAGCACATGTACATATACACAAACTCGACACTATCCGATGTGCCCGTACTCTGCTTCTGCTTACTTCCAGTTTGTGCTTTACCGGTTTGACGGTACTTTGTTACATTTGCAAATTGTCTAGAATCACAAACAAATTCAATCACCTTCTCCACCTCTTGTTATTGCGAAATAAACGTCATTTTGGTGGAATCATGGTAGTTTTATTTTCATCATCACATAATATATCAAGCTGTACACGGTTTTTGCGCTGGTAGGATTTCACGTGTCCGGTTTGCGAACATAATTATCTCGCACCAAAATGTACTGAAAGGTGAAAAACAGGGAGGTATATTGCACGTAAAAAGTTTACAACTGATGGGTAGTTAGGATTCAGTTGGTGTAAATTGAATACCACTCAAATTTCATCGCAGCTCTCTACACCAAATATCCTGGTCTTGTCTGACTTGCAAGCTCACCGATTTCCCATTAATAATGGCGGGAAGAACTATTCCTAAAGACTGGCTAAGCTGCTAGCACAGCAAGGACACGTTTCGAAGCAAACCGTGTATTTTCCTACAGTGGCACCTCTTCGCTAGTGGATGCCACGTGTGGTTGACAAACTGTTCGCCAGGGTGGAACAGGCGTACTTTCTTCGTCACATTTGGTGTTGGCCGTCCACTAATGCGAGGACGTACACTTTATAACTTGGATTTGCGATGCTGCTGCTAAAATGAGTAAGCTTGGTAGGTATGGCAACGCGGCACCGTGTTGGCCTTCCAACTATGACTATCATCTTCGGTTCGCTGTTCGTCCTTCTATTTACTAGTGTTGTGAATCCAGAAGGCGGACAACACAAGGGTTACTTTATTGGAGAAACCAACACACTACTTAAGCGTCTGAGTACGACTAGAAACCGAAACACTCATTTGCACACCATACTCTTCTGAGGATACTCCAGTCGCTTTAGACACCATGTATCAGTTCCGTTGTGTAGCGAAAGCCATTATATGTCATTCTGCCCTCCAACGATCCATCCCGTACCTCTGCCGTATTTATCACGCGATTATCTCGATCCATGCTGCTACTGAATAGTGGTGTGAGTAGTATGGTGCGGCCGTATCTCCTCACTACACTAGTACAGCGAAACGCGGCTTGAGTCACATGGTGTGTACTCGAGTGTTTCCATGGGGATTGACTTTTCAGAACCTGCATGGATTAATCTATTCAAGTTGTTACGTGGGAGAAGAATCCTTGCTCTTGTTTTTCCGTCTCCATATTGTGGTGGATTGCCAGGTCGGAGGTGCGAGTTTTCGAACGCTCGGCCGAATACCTCAACGTGGGGGAGGTACGTTCGAAAACATGCCGCGATCGGATCAAGGACAACGTGCGCGACCGGATGAGTCATCGCTCGACTAGATCGGACCAACGGGCGAGGCAGGGCAGGCGAAATACGACAGACGGCCAGATCGGAGGCGTGGTTTTTCCAACATTCAGAGGAACATCTCGACAC
>QNGE01001488.1:6037-97935 GCA_008508345.1 Paragonimus westermani | reverse complement strand
TCCCCTTCTTTTTCCTTCTCTCTTTCTATATAGGGTTTGCTGTTTCTTCATGGTTGTGTGGCAGTTAAGCATTAGTGTGAACCGCTGATGTATTGCTGTCTATGATGATGATGAGATAAGGATTAAAAGTCAGTCGTTTTTTTTGGGACACAGAATTTCACAATAATTCACAATGCGTGCAATTATCCGATGAAGGAGTGTGGGTATTGCAATGCGTCGTCGATAAATATATTCTGACAGAAAACGCTGCGTTTCGTCATCGTTAATTTCACTCGCCAACAGATGCGTTAATGTATCTGGGTTGAAAAATTGTCACGAGTACACGCAGGGTGCACTACAGTATCGAAGCACGATCGAAAAAAGATTAGTGTCCGGCCTGTATGCTGGGTGTACTCAGACGACCGCCAGTGCCGTCTGTTTGTTACGTAGTGTAAAGCGACGTATACAGAAACAGCTGGACACAAGGAGTGAAAGCGGGTGAGCTGATCTGTTCAGCGCATGACTGACGGTACGCTAAGACAGCGCAGCACAGCCCACATAAGCCAGGTTGGCTGAGATATTTTCACCAGACGACTGTCTGTGACAATTATGTCAATGAACTCCGTCCTATCTTCAGTGAACAGAACGATCCTATGGCGCACGTAGTCACCTGTGGATGCTCAACCAGTAGATTACACTCACGTCTTAGTCTCGCTACCCCCTCGCCTGGCCGGCTCCGATAACCCGGAGCGTCCTGCACATACGCATAAGATTCACAACGAAAAAACGCATATTAGCATAACGTACAGATATAGATCGCCAGCTTGATCAGGTAGTAGTATCGCAGAAGCAGCCATTCGCTGTGCCAGCGGAGTCCACAAAAATGTGGTACAGAAATGACAATCCACTAAAGCAGCCGCCTAGACGTGATACATCAGTGACCGCGACACGTTGCTGCGCTAGCAAGCGTCGAAGATGATAACGAGGATAACAACTGCTTAACAAGCAGCAGCCGTCGGCATTACTACATAAGAATAGTTATGGTCTTGACGATCCGCGACCGTGTCGTGAATCTCCTCATTTGACACACAGTCAAAATCAATAAAGCGTGGGACTGCAAGCGCACTGCTGACGCACAAACCAGTCCATCCTCTACACAACGTGATGACACTATTCAGGTTAGCGTCCAAATCCGAATTAGCACACATACTCGGCTGCTCTTCTTGGTCAACCAGCCACACATTGCTCGAGAAGAAATACGGTGGCAACGTCACCCCCTGTGAGAAGGGATCAACTTTATTAGTGACCTTGGTCAATCAGCTGGTTAACGTCCGTGGTGAAATACATCACACACATTGCCAGAAAACGCAATACACAGGACCAAACATTAAAACAAAATGATCTCCAACACACATGAACGAACCTTCGTTTTTTGGCCGCTGGAGGCGCAGCGGAAGATGGACTCTTATGGGTCGACATGGGTGTTAATTGAACTGGTAGATCAAACGACGATAAATGAGGTCGGACAGCCGGTGTAAGAACAGAGAACAGCTGTTGAAGATCAACTGCCCACGACGGGGTGGTTGCTTGGCATAGTTCGTTTACCAAGAGCTGGGTTGGATCGATAACTGACATGGGCAGCGAGAATGGGTTAAGTATGAACTTGTTCAACTGTCTGACAATCTGATTAAAAATGGGGTTTTCCGGCGTACAGGACATTTCCGATGGGCACCCCGCTTCTGTTGTCAACCTAGGCACTGTGAGTAAAAAGGCAAACGGAAGTTCCGTGGTTAGAAACACGAACGAGGGTGTGAGGATTGTCCAGATAATTCACGATAAGTCCTGTATCTAAACCACGTCAAACTCTACAACCAAACCTTGTACCTAATTAAAATCATATGAATGATCGAACAATCGTCGCCGGAAAAATAATAACGTCTGAGACTGGTGTCATACCGTTGACCCAATCTGAGTTTCCAACCGATCCGAGAAACCGTAAAAGATGAGGTTTTCAGCTGAGAAAATGACTCAGAGGTGTGGCCTTCTTGGCACTGGGAACCCGAGGAAATTACCAGGAGCTTAATGTAGTGGAAGCAAGCCGGTAAAATTACTTCCAAAAATGTTCTGCCAAGCGACTCAGCCTTTTAGGCATACTACGAAAAAATCTGTCTCATGCGTGGTGAGAAAATATGTTCTGGGTATATGACAGGGAGAAGCTGAAGGCGTTTCACAATTGGTGCAGCACGAAAACGAAAACCGGTGCGTAACACCAGGTTCAGTTTTCATTGGATCATCAAGAACTGTTCAGGTTATGACTAAGTGATCATTGATAACTATCGCACACCGTAATGTAGCCTGAGATAGCCATATCATCTAGCCAACAATCCGATCAGTAGCAATGTAAACAAAAATCGACAGAAGGAAATAAACGTTTGAATTATTCTAACAGGAAACTTAAACTGAACAACACGCCACATTCAGAGAATTTCACTTACCAACCTTGCATGTGGAACACGAATAAACAAATCGTGCAATGAGACCTGGCTACCACGTCCAACAACGGAAAAAGCTATGCACAACCCGCTTGACTTACGATTCCAAAATTCAGTGAACTTTTGCAATAAATTTGAACGGAGTTTACGTGCGACCCTCAGAGATCCTGGGCGCTGCACACTGTTCAGCACAAAGAATGGTGCAACAGGGTGCTTTTTCAGCAGAGCCTCACTCCAGTGCATGGATCGTGGGGAACACATCGCGCTCCATTGAACTGCAGCAGCACAGGCCAAATACACTCCGACTGGCTGTATAACTTTTTCACAGGCCGAGTGATAAACAGCTTTCAGTTCCTTCCATTTTTGATCTTCCTGTTGATTATTATTCGACTCCGATTCCGAAAATGGACACTCGTTGTCGAATATCTTTATCAGACGAACGATACTGCATAAAGTGAATTTAAAGGCGAAAAATTCAAGTCCAAACAAAGGATATTTAAAAGTAAAACTTCGAAACACCACTCTACCTCTACAGTTACTTCAGTGTAAAACACAGGGAATACAACAAAGCAATAGGGAAAACACTCACCGAAGCTCTCACATCTAAAGAGCAGTTTCTGACCAACAGCCTCTGGAACAATATACCTGAAAACTGCTACCAATGAGTGATGCACAACTAGAAAGCAAGCAAAATCTCTAACCACTCATAAGTAAAGAACACTCGGATAAACTGCAACTAACGAATTGGGTTGAGAGGTATCAGCCCATTCAGGTCAGTCAGAAACAGTAGATTTTCAGA
Source organism: Paragonimus westermani (assembly GCA_008508345.1). NCBI lineage: Eukaryota > Metazoa > Platyhelminthes > Trematoda > Plagiorchiida > Troglotrematidae > Paragonimus > Paragonimus westermani. The sequence goes on along the minus strand of QNGE01001488.1, from coordinate 94,665 downwards.
GTCACAGTAACACGTTTGTAACCGAAGGAATGCAATAACGTTGACCACTAAGAAAGTCCGACATCAAGCGTTCGTATCAATCGAACGGACCCACTTACGTCGAGCCAATGTAAAAGCATTGTTGGTTTTCAATGTTACCTTAGGGTTGCCTGCATAATTCACGTTACAAACAAGTCAATTAGGATTGAAGCTCGCTTGGATATCAAGCGAATGTATAAGTAGATAAACAACTAGCTGGAACGTGGGCAACGGGCCAGTATATCCAGGTTCAAGTAATGTTAATAGAAGAATAGCTCAAAGGTGGACGAGAACGTATTAGTACAAAACGTGATTGGTTCGATGAAGCAGACAAGGATCTTGCGACTTCGGTCCAATTGGCGGTCACAGAGAAAGAATAGCTCAAATATGAATCGCAGCGTATTATCGATCTGTATTAACACAAAAGGCCTGTCGGTTTGATAAATAGGAATGAAGACAACACTGACTGCTATGTTGGCAAACGTTTGAAAACGAAAATCGGACCAGGGTAATCTCTTAATGAAAAGCAACGAGGTGAGAGCAAAGTGAATCCAACTTGCCTTGTTATGGTCCCACCTTAAGGCGATCGCCTCTACCACGAACGAAAATGAGTAATCCGTGAAGACAGACGTAGAAATAAGAGACCCCTAAAGAGGCACGTACAAAGCAGAAGCTCCTGCATTTACCACTACACTGTACTGTTACCAGTTGGTTGCCAGTCGCTTCCTACCTTGAAAAAGCCACAGAAGCGGCATGGAGGAACCAACCCTCTAAAATTCACGGATCAAACAATGAAGGACATAAATAAGGAATGCAAAGGGTTAATTGTCAAGAGTGCCCTCGACTTTCAGTCACGGTGGTATGGCTCGTCCACCAAGCAACCATAAAATGACCCATCCTGCACACGATGACACTCCGAGATATCCACACAATTCACGTTTAGCAAGGTCCGCGTTTCGATGAGTTTTTGCTACTGTCCGGTGACAATGGCAAAACGTAACCAACTGTAGCAAGGCAGTGGCATGTGGCACGCAAAAAAAAAAACTTTGGACAGAACATGTAGTAACTGTTGACAAAATCTGCGTTTGTTAGTAATAGGCTTCTTAAAGCATGGCGGTCTTGAAAGCTTCCACAGAAATAGCTTATCTAAAATAACCGCTATCAGACAAAGCTGATGATTTCTAAGGATAACCAAGTCGAAGCCCTTTGCTCCCAGTAATACTGCCGATCAGCCTAGTTACTTTTTGGTACCCTTAGGCAAAATCTATCCGGACGGCCGGTGCGCGCACCCCTTCTTACAGGGAGGCACAGAAACGCGAAAATGGATTGTGCCATAAAGCGTTGCACCAGCTGTAGTGGTAGTAAAGTGAAATCGCGTGGATAAACGAATCGATATTCACATTGTGTCGCTGCGACGAACGACGTTGTATGGAAGACAAGCGATTCCCGCATGAGATAAATCATTGTATATATGCATGACTGAAGAGCAGCGAAGTCATCATTGGTGCTCCCCTGTATCCTTTTCATTTTAAGATGTCTCGATATCAGTTTTGCGTCTCCATACTAGCTTTACCTGGCCCAACATCAATTCCAAATAACCTGAGGGGCATCTCTGGTAGTGTTCCACCAAAACCTGGTGGTTCACGCAAACACAATCGGGCGGGGTATGAAAACGGATACACGCCATTGAAACTCCAATACTGTATGAGGGATTACACCAACGGATAGGGTCACCGAACGCTCGATTTATATAAATGAGACATGGATGTTTCCACCGAAGTAAGTGCACCCGCTTTGTCTGAGTCTTATTTCACCCCTCCATCTCCCTAACATGTTCCGGCCACCGTCATCCATTGGTGCCTGCAGATCTGGCCCCGTTAGATGGCTCGTTAACAAAAGCTCTCACATAAGGTTGATACCACAGTACGATGTACTTGATTCTACCCATTGCGGTAGTGTGGACTGTTCGATTTGCGTCGTCTTACAATCACATAGACTCAAGCAAAAAACATCGGGACACCTGAAAATTAGAAATGTACGGTTAAAGTTAGGCAGAGTACGGTGGAGGAATTTCTCATTTAAGCTAGTCCACATCACGCGTGACATGACAGAGCACAACCACGATGGTCATTGGCATTTTTGCTCACAACCAAGCCGAGGTTTTGGGATAATCAACAGTAGACGTGCTGAAGCGTTTAGTCTATGCACGGTGCCGATGACTGTTTATTCCAAGGGTGGCGACCATCATGTGATGTGTGTATCTGATGATTCATAGTTTATCACCCACCGTCACACTTTTACTCTCCCTCACTTCAGGTTCTAGATTGAAAACAAATGAAGTCCATAGTTTAAGACTTCAGTCTTCTCGTTTTCGTCTGTTGCACACTTGGCCAATATTTAATATTCAACTTACATTACAATGGAAACAGTAATCGCAAGGCAAAAATTATGGGATAACATTTCTTTCATTCTCACTAGCCACAAAAGTACACTCTGTAAATGCACAACAAATTTAGAGTCGTACTGTCAGAACAACGAACGGAACCAAAGTACTCGGCCATGTGATCAAAATCAATCAAAACCAACACAACGGTGTGTTGATTCTCAACATATAAGCTTGTTTTTTGAGACGTGATTAGCACAGCTTCGACCAACTTGAAAAGACGCGAACCTTGATTAAGTAATAAGGTTATGAAGCAATTAGATTGATCTACGGTATGCCCGTTTTCGATTGGATGACGAGAGATTAGTGGTGGAAGCAATCGGTCGCGGGTAGAAGTTTTTATCCGCTACCATAAAAATGTGTTCAACTAGCCACTTGGGAATATGTTCAGCCATTTGGACGGTTAAACCCTTTACGGTTCTATCTACGTAACAGATACTGCAGTTAAACTTGAAATGATAGAAGTAATGGGAGCCGCTGAGAACCGGTTTGACCACCTTCATAAGAGTCGATGATATTGATTGTGTAGTGGCTAATAATCGTGTGTAGGCAGCGTAATACGTTCGTTTGGTTGCCATATGCAGTTTTCAGCAAGTCTGCTCGAAAAGCGCAGCACCTCTACACAGTAGCCTAATAAACAGGCTTTTGGATAACGTCTGTGTCCAATAGTGGAGGTCTTCTGCCATGGTACTCAGTGAAATCCAAAAGGATACTCACTCTCCTGCAGTGCTTTTGTCAGAAGTCATAACTCCTCGTGCATTGCTTCGAGTGAACAAATGCGCCTGGACAGGGAAAATAATTTTTTAACAACCGCTCTCTTACATCGCGACAGCTAAAAAGTTTACTGTCCGGTCCATGTTGGTGTGTGATAGACAGAACGTCCAACTGAACCATCCTGGAGACATGTGAGTAGTACATCAAAGAATACCAATGAACTGCTCCATTCCATCTCACAGGTCACGCTCAAGATTTTGTGTAAACAGTTGAAAAGTTTCACAGCCAGATCGATCTGGTCAATTTCAGAGACGATCAACATAGTATTATCAATGTATCTTCTATATATATAAAAACCGTGGTGTTTAAAAGTCCGCACGTTTTCGTTCCCACATATTCATGAAAACGTCTGCCAGAAATGGTCCCAGTTATCAGCCCATTGCAACACCGTCGGTTTGTCGATAAGGTTTGCTGTGGGTGTGCAGCGAAGTTAAATGCTGCGAATAATTTGCCGTTATGAGGAGAAATGTGCTGAAACACGATAAAGTCTACCGTCTCTTGTACAGAAACGTTTATAAAAAATGACTGTACATCCGGGAAGTACATACATTTGTTTCACTTGTACATTTATCTGAGACTGAGTCCCCTTAGTTCGTCAGTAGGCGGCAATGTATCTTTCACAGTGGTTGCAACCATTGCCTTTTTGACAGGCTGCAATAGTTCACTTAACCACTTGGCTAGTTTATGGTAAGGAGAAGTGAGCATCAACGAGACAGGACGCATGGGAGTACCTGGTTTGTGAATTCTGGGCACGCCATATAACTATAACGTGCTGGGGTCGACGGGTTTCAAATACTTGTACTATTTCTCACTGATAAACCCATGAATCAGAAGTAATTAACGGCAAACCTGTTTCCCACGAAACGATTGGCGTCTACTTTGGGATCCCGCTGAAACTGAGAATGGTCTGCAAGCATAATGTTCATTTTGTCTGGCTTGTGTTTCCAAACGGATTACGGGGACTCAATTGTTTCACGTTTCACACCACAATGACCGGGATTTTGCGTCCCGAACGTTTTGATGCTGATCCCAGCTGCCAAACGTCTTCAGATATTTGGAAAGATTGTTATCACACACTCAATAATTAAGTCACGAAATCCCCGATAGAAGATTCAGATAAGCTTCAAGTCCACATCAACAACACCTACCTACTATCCACGAAAAAATGACTGAGCGCAACATGTCTGATGTGTTTAATGCTCTCGAAAAGCTTTATACTTGTGCTTGCGCAGAAAGAAAAACAGAAATCTCGCTGGAAAGCAACAACGAAACGTTTTTACTGTGTAATAATGTTGCCAAATGCACTGGCCCATCATTCCTTTTTGCCAAACTCTTGTCAGACTGTACTCGTTTTAGAAAGTCACAAAGATATTCCGCTTCGGTGTTGGAAAACTGCTTGGGAGAACACATTATTGAGGAACCAAATTGCCCTAATATTAATCACGACTAGCGAACCAAACAAACGTCAGATGGTTATCAAGTAAAGCCAAAATGTGATCCGTTTCGCGCTTTTAGGTAAGTATACACACTCCGGAAAATCGATGAGATGGTTGCCAGCTACGTTGTAAGAACTCGAAGCGTGCCAAGTAATAAGCAGTAACGAAAATAAAGTCTTCAACGCATTTGAAGCATGTGACTAATGCAGTGTGATAAGTGATGTATCATGTTTTCAATGGGTTGCTGAGCAGATCGCAGAGAGGAAGCTCCTCCAGACACCTTTGGTTACTTGAGCAATATTACTGTAAGCAGGGAGGATGAAGAGCAACATGGAAAAACCTGGCCCGATTCTATGAAGCCGCTAATAGTATTACAGCCTAATACATTAAGATTCCGTGAAAATGAAAGCCCGTTATTAAACAGACCAGACCTTTAAGTTAAAAGACTTCTTAGGAATTGCTAGAACCAGGCCCCTTTGTGGAACCTAACAACCCAATAGGAGTTCCAAATCTCAAAAGCGAAACACTAGTCTCTTTAAACTAAATTCTCAACGGACGTCATAAGTTTCTGAAAACGTTCAGCCTCGAGTTAATGACTCATTTCTCCAACAGTGAATCATCAGACTTACATGCCGTTCTAAAAAGTGGACCTGTACGATAAGTAACAACAATAGTTAACCCAGAATTACACCTCAGAGTAGAAATGGACGCTTCCGATTTTGCCATCGTTGTTACGTTTAACACAAAATGGCAGAGCGGCTACCTTATTTTTTAGAACATTGCCGTTCAGTGAGTGACATCAACAATCAATGGAAAAATAAGCCTACACGATCGTGGACACCACTAGAAAATGGTATCGTTATTTAATTGGAATGTATCCTCGACTGGCCACGGATTAAAGATCACCCACTACTACGTACGGCACGAATCGTCCGGGGGAAAGGAAGATCCGCTGCTCATGATCAGAACTCTCTTGTTACAATTTTGATGCAACCCAATCGGGATGCGCGATCAATTGGTCAAGTAGTTACGTTGCACAGCTTGCGATGGTTGGGTCACGTGCTCCGTATGCCAGCTGAGCGTTTACCGTACCGGGCATTATATACTGAGGGCACTAGCGATTGGGTTAAACCGCGTGGTGGTCAAGCAACAACGTGGTCAGGAAATATGAAGACTTTGACTGCTCCATTGAGCAAAGTGGGCAGGCATCGCCTGCCTGGATGGGGTCCTCGTGATCACTCAAACCGTTGGTTAGAGACGCTATCCGAGATGGCGGTGTGTCGCAGTCAATGGCGTACCTGTATCCATACCATTTCTAGTTCTTCCATTTAGTCTTCTTCAATCTTTTTTGTCCTTCGTAGTACTCTTTCCTTTTAGGATATTCCACGTCACTGTTGAGGTGAGCGGCGGCCCGAGCCACAGTACCTTTTGGTCAGGCTCATGGCTGTTATGATGATGATGCATCATCCCAGGGAACTAATGCGTCACCACTACGTAACATTAAGCTTAAGAGTCCACGGGATTTTCCGTCACGTTAGAGTCGTTCGATATCTCCAATTTGTGCGCTTCAGGATTCAGCAATTCTCAGCGAATGAAGACTGTAATAAGTTGTGTAGTTTTCGCACAAAGAAACCGAGGTTGCCCAGAAGAGAGTACCGGAAATCCGATTGAGGGAACCTACACTTCAAATGACTGAACTCAGTTCAGAAGACTTCGGGATTCGACTTCCCAAAGCAAACACTCGCATATGATAAGATTTGAATGTTCGAGATTCCCGTTCGGGTTTGCCTGTTAAGTTGTACCATCAACTCATCACCACATTCAGTTCTGGGTGCAATGCCTCGGGATGTCGTTGGTCCCCACTGTGATTGATGTAGTTGCAGAGTAATAACTGAACACAAACGCATAGCAAAGGATAAGAAAAAAATAAGTAAACAAAAACAATCGTTTCGTGGAAAAAGTTAACAAATTTGCGGATAAAGGCCCACCACGGACTACGACACACTGCCTTGTCAGTGATTCCAAATAGCAACGTGGATGGTCGTGAGCCTTCCAACCAGGTAGACCGCACCTACCAACAGTGCTCAGCGGAACGGTCAGGGCTTTCGTAGCACGTGACAACATCGCTTGGTCATCATGTGACTCTTTCAACCACTAGCAGTCACACTGAACAATGTGCAATGCGGCAGACGCTCCGCCGGTATGTGGGGTACATGACCCAACCTGTGAAGACTGTGCATTTTTACTACCCGGTTATTGGTTGCAAGCTTGCACAGTTCCCAGGTACGCGGTGGCGGAACGTCGCGTTGTTCAACAAGTCGGCCCATCTGATACAGGCTAACTGGTGGAGACAACTATGATCAAATACCGAGAGTATACATATATCATCCGAACGAATGGGTCAGGCCTCTGGTCCACAGAGCAAAACCGAACATACACACGCATTGCAAATTGCAGTTATTCGACAAACGAACGTCTTTGCGATGCCACAAATGATGGAGGTTCGCGAATGCACTACATGCCTTCGCTATCCTCGTGGATATCACGTCAACAATCATACAGGCTGACGAGATGAAACTAATCAGGTAACTGGAGCGATCGACAGCCTCAAGCGATCTGCTGGCAGTGACAAAGATATCGTCATTGCCAACCTAACCTTGTGACAACACATTTTGAAGGTGCAAAGTGTACATCGTACAGATCAGCCACATCATTTAATCGATTCAGCATGGTCCGCGTGTTCCATGCACAGAAACTAAGTGGAACAGTATCGTACTTGATAGGTTCCACTATGGCATCCTCGGAACGTCTTACTGTTCCTTCCAGAGTACCGTCCATCACACAGTTGCAAAGAAGGATGGGGATCAGACAATCCTGTCGAACGCCACTCGGTATGGGGAACGGTCGAGGTGACTGCCCACAAATGTGCACCCTGAACTCACGGTAGGCATACAACGACTTTAACAAATTGACGCGCTTTACTAGGACACCGCTGCGATGGAGACAGCCCCAGAGAGCGTGTTGGGCAATTAAGTAAAAAGCAGCCCTTAGGTCCAAAAACGTCATGATTGTTGACGAAAGAAATAATTGTCAATGTTCTATTGTGTCGCAAGGCGAGGACATGGTGGACGCACCCGGGACTAGGACGGAAGCTCACCTACTCCACTCGTGTTTCGTCCTATCTATATGCAGAAGTCGCCGCATCATGAAACACGTGAGCAGACTGGGCTAACACCTCTGTCACATATCCTGGTACCTTCCTCGAAAATAAGAATGAGTTGATAAGCGCCGGTCATGGGACACCTCTTCAATCGTCCAGATGGAACGGAGGATTGTGATCAGTCTAGACAACAACGTTTCATCGCCATCTTTGAAACGTGCTGAGAGTCGGAACATGGGGCTTTGTTACGTTTCGATATCTAAGCTCCAAGACCAATTCTGCTTCCGACAGAGAATCGTCTGGAATTTCAAAACCAAACACATAATCAGCAGCACCCGCGGTCAAATGGGACGGCCTAGGTCAGTCAAGCTGCTCCTCAAAGTGTTCAGCTCATCTGTCAGGTAGCCGCAACAAGCAGCCATCCTTTACACGCGATCTCATCAACACCTTGCCGACGATCAGTGCAACCACGAATCAGGGGAAGCAGTACCCAGTTGTACACTGATAAAAATGCCTTCCTCATCTATTCGGCACGTCCACAGAACCAGGTACCAAGGACCTGAGGCAGACTCTCTGTAAGTTTACGTTTCAGATCATGGTGTCAGGCAAAATCAGCCGAAGCTTGTTCATGTATTCCACGGGATCTACAGATGTCCACTTCTGTCGTATCCGCAGTGCACCCTCGGGGCATACCACTTCAAAAAAATCCGCATGCCTCTCGATAGTTTTGCCCACTACCCGTTTAGGCCACCCACCGTTGTGACTCGGATAGCTTAACTGTCATTGCCATTTTATAAGCGTTTCGCGTAGCCTCGTCGCTCAATCTTCAACTGAATATTTTATGTCTGTGAGCAGGGGATCTTTGATCAAAAGACAAAACAAGGCGGGAAAGAACAAAGGCATGACCTGGATCAAGGTGTTCGCTCCAAGATGAACAAGTCTTCAATGGAGCAATGTCATTGATGGTTGACGACGATATAATCAATTTGTGTTCATCACTGGCTTACACAAGGTGATGTCCGCGTGACATTAAAATACCGTATACGTGACATACAGAGTTCTTCAGTTGCACAAAATTTCAACAGTCAATCACCATTCTCAATGTCGCGCATGGACACCAAACACAACACTCAACCTCTCCTCTGGGGTAAGACGACCGAGTTGTGCAGCAGCAGGCATGACAATATCCGAGTGTTCAGTTCGGTCCAGAAAAATTAAATGGAATAGCGCAGAAAGCGTTCTCGACGGCATCTGAACTACTCTCTGTTGGAACATATACAGATGTAACAAATGAACATTTTTTCGGTTTATGTCGACAGGCTTTGACTGAAGTGCTAAATCTGACGGCACACAGACGACCATTTGTTGGGACCCAATTGAACAGGCTCTGCTCTGCCTCAAAGTTTAACGCGGTTTCTACTCCAATATAACCTCGAATTCGGCTTCAAGGTTACCGGAGACCCTGAGAAATACCCACACTATCTAGGGGGAATTCAAATGAAGTATAATATTAAGAGCGTGAATGTGTTTCAGAGATGCAATGTACATCCCGTTCCAGACCGGAAAAAGTGTTCGTCAGAATGCGGACATTAAGGCGCGAATATTTACCAGTTGTGTCGGAATGAAGGGAGGGTGATTAGTGGTGGAGGGAGAAGATGAAAATGAGTAGATTAGTCTATCAAAGTCTTGACTATGGCCGCTTTCTGTTTAGCACGCCACTCTATATCCTTCGGACGGCGGATCACCTATTATGTTTGAAGAACTAAGGCAGTCTCTAAACTATAAGAGGACAGTGACTGGCAGAAAAACGAAATAAAATCAGTAATCAAGCAGTCAAACTGAACGTTTTAATGGCGGTTACCGGCTGGCTATCTTCCCTGCCGCCAAATCCAGGTCCCACCCAATCAGCGAGTGAGAGACCGTTCCGCTTGAAGCCATCCATTCTCTTTTTTGGTGCGCCGCCACACGCACCGCTCCACACAGACAAAGCAAATTAATTTAAGGTGAGCTTACAGTTGGCCTTAAAAGTAGTGCTAAAATAGTGAACGAATTAGTAAGTTTATTTTCAGTGGCATGTTTTATACGGAATAAGCACCACTCTTTACGGTACTCGCACATGGGCAGTGGTATTTATGAGGGAGGTCGCCGGAGGAAGGACCAAGCACCACACATTCAATCATACTCAGCATCAGTCTGAACACATCGTATTGTGGCTCGAGCCATAGTTCATCGTAACGACAAGCATCCTAGACGAAGATTGTCGAAAAGGTAGCAGGCAAGAAAGAATCCGTTCTGAGGATTGTTGCTAATTCAAATTACTATGGACTGTAACCGTAGTTCGGTGCTTTTTCTAGTTCAGATAAGAGAACTGGACGAGTGCAGTGTGGGTAGTTAAATAAAAGCAACAAAGACGGTCACCAACAGCACGATTATGAATCCCAGTCCCGATTGTCGAGACTGTTCTTGTCTAGGTCTCGGCAGCCTGACAGTATCTGGTACACGTGATCTGAAACCCTTGGTCGTTTGAAAACTGAAACGTTTTTGTGGCATACAGGCAAACAAATAACAGCGTGTTTCAAGAGAACGATGGGTTAAAATTCCATACATCAACTATTTCCTTATACGACCGATTTCGGTTAAAAAGGGGACTGGAATAATCAAATAAACAGCCTTAAACATACCAAGTGAGGAGGTCTAGCACAGCGCTCGAGGCAGGTTCGCTTAGCACAGGCAGTGGACGATTTAGTAGCAATGCAGACAGGAAATAGTAGATTTCAGAATATCTCAGGTCAAAACCGTCCGGCACGATTTCTGACTCAGAGTCCTTTTTCTCTTCGTGTTCTAACCAAGAAGCGAGTTGATCCAATATCTGCGACGGACATACAGAACGAAACATCGGTATGGTTGTCTTTAAAGCTGTACTATTAGCAAGAGATCAGTAACAGGTAGGGGAAGTATAGCACTGGTGTGGCTTAGTGGCAGCGTAGGTTGTAATCTAAGCGTCCATCGCAACGAGTCTAAAGTGGGGCAACTAAAAAGTAATTAACCCATAAGCAACTCAGTATGTCGCGCAACAGACGGCGCCGTCGTATTGTAAATACTGGTAACAGTGGAGTGGTCGTGCTTAGACCAACTCCCTACAAAGATGAACGAAATAGATAAGATAGGCAAGCTAGCTCCTGACTTGAGGGACATACTAAGAAAATCTAGAAACGTTAGTCCAAACAGCGATCGAATCATGTAACCACAGATAACGGTGGAAATGTATTCCACATGCATTCAGACGTAAACGCATGGATGACATGAGAAGGAAAAAACGACCGCTCTTGAATATGTAAAACGAATACCTCACTTCGGGTCATAAGATATAATGAAGTGCAACGCCCACACGTTACTTTGCTGCTTAGTCCCTTAAACCACAGTGCATCTGGNTTTTCCGTTCCGCGCGCTACACGCAGGACGCTTGCTGGCTGTACATTTTGTTGCTTCTCGGTCGTGGCAATATATAGAGTACTGCGCTGTTTGTTGTCTTCTGAATTATTGTCACTGGGTAACTCGTCAAATCTGGTGTGAGACTTTGTGGGAACGTACCCACAGTATGTTTGATCACCAAAAGTCATCACTTGTTAAGTGTAGAATCCACCATGAAGAAGGCTTACCCCGGCGTATCGCAAGCGGACGTCAAGGGAAACATTCAAAGGTGGATTCAGAAGGCCAGATTGCAGGCAACGAAAGAAGACGACGATCTCGTTACCGACATCTTTGCACTGTGATTCCAATTATGTACTCGTCAAAGTTATACAGATATTGCTATAAAAATTACGCTTAATATAACGTGTGATTATCTATGTGCCTTCTACATCTTTTCTCGTGAATTGGAACATTGCGTCGTCGTTATTGTGCGAGATTAGATTTACGTTTAACGCTACTGAGCTCCGTAGGAAAATAGATAATGGGTGGCATATGATAAGATCGCCTGATGGGGCTGCGCGCATTTTTTCTCCCACCGTTTCCTGAGTGTTCCAAAGTGTCTAGTTAGAACACTCAGGGATCACTCGGGGAACGCTCAGGGAACAATCAGGGAACGGTCGTGCTACTAGGGCATTCTTGAATAGAGATTGGAAAGGTTTGTCTAAGCCCTACTTTTTGTGTCGTGTCAAAAGTCGGCATTCACACAAGCTTTCGGCTTCCATTGGAAGCCGAAAAGCCGCACACTTACGAAGCGCACGCAAGGAAGTGATATACAAGTGACCGGCCGAGCCGAATAGTTTGGTACTGTCCTCGAGAGTTCCAGAAACCTATGTGTTTATCATTGGGACGATCGGATGGCTCAAGTTTTGATCTAGAGGTCCCACTAAGTTATACTCGCATCCAGATTGTAATATTCCAATGGGTCAGTCACGAGCGACAAAACACACAATGTTCAACGTGAACGTTGAACATCGTTGAACGTTGAACGATCGTAATCGAAGCACAATAGAGTCTACCTCACACAAAAAGAGAAAGGTCACAAGGCAACGAGGAACATGCGTTAACACAACACAGATATCGAAGGAGATTCAGTTCACACCGTGTCCTTGTCCGTATATATAGGGGACCCCATGGTCAGGAAATAAACCACCAATCAGGAGTGGCCGCATGTTCACTGACCGCTGACCTCGAGCTCTGGTTGGTCATCTTCCTCGTCCCCGTTTAGAGATGCGGCCAGCCCGCCTGTTCGCGGACCTGGAAGGGAGCGGAAGGGAGTGTATGTGGTCGAACAAGATGGTGGCACACTACAAGCTACTACAAGATTCATTCTTCTGACCAGCGCCGATAAGTTCCGGAACGACATTCGACACAGTGGTTGGTAACCATACATAGCGATGTTATATAAAGCGATACCTGCCTTGTGTATGACACTACGACTTGGCCCCCAAAATGCTTCCAAGTCTCTGGATGATACACATGCAAGCCCGAGGGTGCCTCTAATTCAATTGGTTTCGCTACGTCGAATCAGTGTTCATGATGTAGCGACCTCTTAGAATGGCTCAACTTTCGTTGATAGTCTGTTGTGAAAGTTGACACTTCCGTTCGCGGCATGTTTGTTTAGCCCAATGGTATGTCCTATTTCCGCTAATTGAGAATCCCTCACTCTTCCGTTCCGCGCGCTATACGCAGGACGTGTGCTGGCTGTACCGTTGATTTTTCTCGGTCGTGGAAATACGCGTAGTATTGCGCTGTTCGTTATTTTCTGAATTGTTGCTATTTGGGTAAATCATCATATCTGGAGTTAAACTGGTGAGCCCGATGAAAGTAATACCGTATTCGACGACCCAACCTATTTTGTTTTCGTAGTTTCACTTACTTTGGTGAATGAGTTCCTTGTTGTAAATTACTATATTTTTTGACTTTATTGCGTTAACGTTTGTTACTGACTACATTGCCATTAGTGAAATCCTAGGTCTGGTTGAATGTTCTCATTGAGTGGCACATCTTATACTCCTTTTTACGTATTGCTAACTATGGGGCGTTGTCATGTCTAGCGAAGACAGCGAGCCACTGGATTCACATACTGTCGGCGCGGTTAACTTAATAGTTCCCCCATTCCTTGAGATAGGCCCGTTGTTGTGGTTTGTCTATCTTGAGGCCGAGTTCATCAACAACCGAATTGTGTTTGATCAGGCAAGGTTCAGCCAGTTAGTGTCTAGGTTATCGATGGAAGTCACAATGCAACTGCGTGACGTCCCCCCTTTTGAGCCTGCGGAACATCTCTACGGCACCTTTAAGGATGCCGTTATCAAACGATTAACCCCGTCTGAGAGGACCCGCTTGCAGTAGCTATTCAGTGGGTTACAGCTGGGCGACAAGCTCCACTCTACGCTGCATCGTAAGATGCAGCAGCTTCTCGGCGGCTTCTACATGTACGATTCACCGCTACGTGAGCTATGTATGCAGAGGCTACCGGAGACAGCCCAGGCTATTTTGTCCGTAGTCCGCTCGCAGCTTCTCTCAGAAGCTGCCGAGATCGCCGATCAAGTGGTCGAGCGTTTCCAACCAGTCCTGCACAATTCCAATGGTTTCAGAGTAACTGCCATCCCTAACACATCAGCCGAGAAACAGCCTTAAGCACACACTCAGTCGACCTTACAGAGGTCAGAGCATTATTGGCAGAAGTAGCCACTTCGCACAGGGACATAGATAAGGTGACGATTGGCCATTTCCGAAATCGGTCCCCACGACTTCGTCGTACCAGCAGGTCACCATATCGACGTAAGTCACAGCCCCGTAAAGGCTTCTGCTGGTATCATGAGCGGTACGGTGCTGAAGCCATTAGATGTACAACGTCTTGCTCTTTTCCTTCTCAGCTTCAGGGAAACCGGATCGCCGACGCGTAATGGCGACTGACGTCGCCAGCCCATCCAACCCCAGTCGCCTTATGTTCGTTCGGGACCTCTCCACGGGACCGAATTCCCGGTGAACACAGGAACGCAGGTTAGCGTAACCCCACAGACCCCCCAGGCGACACAGTCAGGCGCTCCTCATCTCCGTACCATCAGTGGCACTGGTATCCAGACTTTTGTTCAGCGTTTGCTGTCGTTAGATTTGGGTTTTCGACGAAACTTCCGTTGGATTTCCGTCGTTGCTACCGTACCGTTTGCCACAATCGGAATCGAATTCCTCCGGTATTTCGACCCTTTGGTGGATACGCGACGGCGGAAACTAATAGATGCCGTTACACGATCCTATTCCGCATATGCAAGATCTTACGACTTGCCTTGCGAGCAAAAACATCTCCAGCAAAATCGATTTAGTCCGCGCCTATAACTAAATTCCTGTGGCAGCTGGAGATATACCAAATACAGTTGTGATTACTACATTTGGTCTTTTCGAGTTTCTGCGAATGCCGTTTAGATTGACCACCGCCGCCCAAACGTTTCAGCATTTTATGCACGAAGTCACTCGCGATCCGGACTTCGTTCATCCCTACCTCAATGATGGCTTGGTTGCTAGCTCTTCTGAGAAGGAGCATCGTTGGCACCTACGTAGTTTAGTTGAACGGTTGGCCAACTACGGCGTTACAGTCGACCCATCAAAGTGCAAGCTGGGAGGAACGACCATTGAGTTTTTAGGTCATGAGATTTCGGCCCAGGGGATTGCCGCCCTTACTGATAAAGTTCAAGCCATCCAGGACTATCATAAACTTTCTTCTTTCAAGCAAGTCCGCAGGTTCTGTGGCCTGGTGAACTACTATCGGCGATTTATTTCTCGTTGCGCACATATAATGCAGTCAATGACCAACCTCCTCCCCGGAGGAGGCCATAGACGGTTATTCACTGATTCAGCGCGTACGGCCTTCAAAAAGTTTGAAGAGGCTATCTCCAAAATAGCCCTGCTTGTTCAGCCTGACCCTAGTGAAAAGTTGTCGATTGTAACCGACGCTTCCGATACAGCCATTGGCGCTGCATTACGGCAGTTCGTCGAAGGTCAGTGGCAACCATTAGCGTTTGCTTCTTAACGGTTTCAGCTTACCGAGTGTCGCCATAGCACGTCCGGAAGAGAACTGCTTGCAATTTACCCCACAATAAGCCATTTTCGGCACGTGGTTGAAAGTCGACAATTCACGGTCTACACTGATCATAAGCCATTGGCGTATTCGCTGAACTCATCGTCAGACAGGTATTCTCCTAGAGAAATCAAGCACTTGGATTATATCTCTCAGTTCACGACAGATATACGTCATATCTCAAGTGTCCTTAATCCCGTCGCTGACGCCTACTCACGTATATATCAGGTAAGCAATTCTATGGCTAATGCCCTAGATTTGGCCGCCACGGCTGCTGCTCAACTACGCGACTCGGAGATAGAGCATCTTCGTCGAGAAAGCTCCCTCAAAATACAGCCCGATCCTTCGACTTCTTCTGAGAGCATCATCCTGTGTGTTGTTTCGCAAAGCGTACCTGGACTTGTAATGCCCTTATGGTTTCGTCGTGCAGTGTTCAACGCACTGCATAACCTGTCGCATCCCGGCATACGTGCTTCCGTGATTGTAATGATGTGATTTTTTCCTTCGCATACACCAACATATTTCTCCGAGTTCTTTTCGAACGTAATCCTAGCTAAATTAGCGCAAAGCAACAGTCAACGAATGGAAAAGTATCAGGTCTTCAATGACCTTGTTGGTGAACGGTTCGACAGCACGGTGAGCTTGTTTTCTTACCCGGCACAGGCATTTCACGGTCTGTTCAGTTTTAGATTACGTACACTTAGTACAATGGAGAGACAACTCCAGGAGGCTGTCGTTCAGCACTAGATGAAACTACCTCCCTTTTTCTCTCACTCATGAGTCTTTTGTGGCTGTGTAGCCCGCTGCGACAGACATGCGCCGAATACTATATAATTTCAACCAGCGCACCTTTAGTCCGCTACCGACCTTCTTATGGACTGTCCCCTCTGTTATTGCCCTGCGTTTCATACCGATTGGACATTTGCCTAGCAATGGACATTACAGTTCACTTACACTATTATTGCACGCCTACTGTGTAACGAAGGATCCCGTTAACCTCAGTGGCCTTCTGGGGGAGATCTGTAGCGACCTTTTAGAATGGCTCAACTTTCGTTGATAGTCTGTTGTGAAAGTTGA
Organism: Paragonimus westermani; assembly: GCA_008508345.1. NCBI lineage: Eukaryota > Metazoa > Platyhelminthes > Trematoda > Plagiorchiida > Troglotrematidae > Paragonimus > Paragonimus westermani. The sequence goes on along the minus strand of QNGE01001488.1, from coordinate 78,211 downwards.
CACTTCCGTTCGCGGCATGTTTGTTTAGCCCAATGGTATGTCCTATTTCCGCTAATTGAGAATCCCTCACTCTTCCGTTCCGCGCGCTATACGCAGGACGTGTGCTGGCTGTACCGTTGATTTTTCTCGGTCGTGGAAATACGCGTAGTATTGCGCTGTTCGTTATTTTCTGAATTGTTGCTATTTGGGCAAATCATCATATCTGGGAGAGTCACTCACAATGGTGCTGCAGAAATTAGTCAAAACTTACTGCAAGTTCAGTTTCACCAATGGCGGTAATCAGCGTGGGCTTAAAGTGTGTGATTCATTGTATGGTCCACGGGGCTTTCAATGTGTTTACCTAGCAGCCACGTGCATTACCTGATACAACTAAAAATGAATTGCTACTTTGGACACTGCCTCTTCTACACCAACCCTCAAGGGATTCCTATATGAACTTAAAAGTGCGTGTCTTTTCTAAAACGAAACTCCGCATTTCCCGGAATAACGCACTGTCCCATTATCGAACTACAACTAAATACAGTGCGATGCTTGGTGTGAATAATACAACTATGGTAGTGATGTCATTTACACATTTAAAGGACCCTTCATTTTGTCCTGTAGACCATGATCATGTGATTGAAATCGACATCGTCAATAATGTATTCAGTTTTCCACCCAAAGTCGAATCCAATCTGAATCCGTAAATGGAAATCTAATTGTCAATCGCTCTGCCTCTCACATGAAAGCATTCGTGGATAGTTCCCAACTTTGTTACAGACAGATTTTTTCAAACAGTGGAGAAGTCATTTCACAGACATCAATTTCGGGCGCACCCTCATTCCAAACACATCCTCACTTAGCACGTATGGCTACTCAGGGTACCTGCAACCTAATAACAGCGAATAAGAGATCATGTACAAACACCGGTTAAGAAATTTACTGCAGCTCTGCTTCTCCGTTCTCACTGCCAAAGGCCGCCAAGATTTTGATGAAAACTAAGGACATGCCCTTAGCAGTCTTTGACAACAAAAATGAGCACGGAGACAACTGGCTATGGACCCCAGCGCCGTAGAAGTGTTTCAAACCACCGCGATATAGTAAAGATTGCGAAACGCAGTGTATGGGGATTGTCTTGTGGCGCAGTCAGTGACTGTTCTGGATAGGTTACATGCTCACTTGCGGAAACCGGCGAAAGTAAGTACGGGTATGCCTGTCGGAAGGCTGCAGAAACGATAGCAGAGTTTCTGACAGCTCAGTACGCTACAGTGTTGTTGGGAAAGACACTTTTCCTCAAAAAGTCATCTCAACTGCTGAGGTAAAACTCCCCAAATTTCAGAATTCGAAGGCCCAGCAATAAGGGATTGATTCTTATCTCGTGTAGGAATAATGGGGAAACTCCAATGAAATGAATGTGTTCTGAATTTTTAGTAAAGTGGTACAGATAACATTTCCAAATTAAACGTAAAAGTCATATTTCAGTTGACCTGAAATCATGTGATATCACATAGTGTTTAAATGATGCAAATGCTAGTAAATCATTTCCGTACGTTGAACCAGCATAGCGATGAACGATGAAAGCACTTCCAGAAGGATAGTCTGCCCAGATTGCAACGAGAAACTTCTGCAAGCTCTTTCATTACAACTTCGCAGAAAGCTGCAGGCGCTAAGAAGCACAAAGGAGTAGGGCTTCCGCCAGGCTGCCCGTACGGAAGTGCGGCGTACAAACGCATACACTGTACACGACGAGAGAATCCTTGTAAATGGTAACGTTCATTTATCCTATTGATATGATAACAAATTCTAGCCTGTAGTAGACAAGTGGGTATGTAGTCGACCCTCGTCCGTTAACAATTTAAAACGCTTTTCTTGGAAGAACAGTCGAAACGCAATTCCATCATGCGTTGGGGTTTGAAAACAAACCGTGTGTTTCCAGCAATTTTAGGAAATAAAATGAGCGGTTAGTTCTAGCCTAATCCTGGACCAACGGCAGCAACCAAAGGAAGAAAGAATAGAAGCGCGAGGTGAACTCAAGCCTATTCGGCTGCACTCAAAAGCGCGCCATGTAATAAGTGTGTGGAAGCTTCGAGTGCGTTAAACAACGCCCGAAAATGTCCAGGTTAAACAACCTCAAATAATGAAAGAATAGATGATCCGTTAGGATAATAGCGAAATTCGTTGCGTGCAATTGTTTGCACGGCTGAAGAAACTGACACTGAGTTCATATCAGGCCTCCTATAGCAAACGTACACAGAAGCGTGCATACAGAACAGACAAACGGAAACACACGGTTGCAGCCTGAGTCCTCAAAGGATCCATGCGATCGTTGGTCACTATAAGCTTTGAGGGCTACAGATGTAAAGCATCCCAGGTCATCCATTACCACACTGATGGATATCAAGTCTGAAAGGCAAACCTTATATTTTCACACTACTTGCAGGTTGATAATCCCAATATATATCCCAGGAATAGACGTTTGGCTGTTGTCGATGAGCTAAATGTCTGTGAGATAATAAACCATATTAAAAGTGCTGGCGGAATGAGGGTGTGTGTGAGCAAGAAGCACGGTGCCCAAATGCGTCGACGTGATTTGCGCAACCTACTCACTAAGGACAACAGGTTAGACGATCATAAAAATTATTAAATCGCAAGATTTATTGAAAGTGTAAGGCAACTATAGCTTCCCACTGCAACAGAAAGTGGTAAGGTTTGTCATGTTTGCAGCTCAAAGTGTCTTTCACTTGTCTCTTAGGTTTGGAGATATTCTAAGAGATACCGTGCATCATTTAAACTATGGCGGCTTCATATGTTAGTATGCTATGTTCGTAGATGTAACTAGAATGAGTGTCACGTTTTTCACTCACTGTAGTCGAACGAAACTACTGCCAGCTACAGGATAGTGTTCCAACGCCTGCTTGAAATGTTGCCTTCCATGTCTAACGTTCACACTTTCACTATTGATCGTTCAGCAGCACAGTAAGTAAAGTTTGCCCACGGTGTGCCACTGTATTCTGCCGGTTTCATTTAATGCATTATGTCGCTCGGCGTTGCCGTCAGTTGATGGGCTTAGGTGGTTACCAGATGAACCTTATTTACCAGGGGTCACGCAATATGATATTCACTGAAAGCAGGAGGCAGTCAAGAAGTTTGCTGCGGGCTGTGAAGTCTGTCAGTAATGAGGCAAACAATTGTTTTGCGTACCTTTGGTCCCCTTGTAAACGAGTTACTATCGAGTCATCCCTTTTCGTTTTCCATCAGTCAAATGAAGTCCGCTGAGTCTTCTTTTCAGTGGTTACCAAATATGCATACGTGTACCCATTCCTGCTTACATATGTTGGAAGTAGAAGAATATACATATAAACACAGAAATTTGATATGCATGTCGTATTTCTATATGTACCTATATGTGAATTCTCGTGCTTAGAACATATGCAGACATAATTAGCCACGTGCAATCGGCTTGCACCCCACCACCTGCTGTTCCACCCACACTCCACATATCGACTGTAGACCAGAAGGAATAAAACCGGTAGGTGTGCGAGTGGGACCTCCGTGTCCAGTTGTCCGATGCTGGTTAGCTAACTGATTAGCTAGCAGAGTGAGGAAACTCGTACATTTCGGAAAGTAAACAGAGTGAGACTGCAATGACGAGATCTAAGCTAAGAAGAAAGATTTGTGAAGTGCAATACGAGAAGCAATAAAGTGTGGGGGTGCAGGTTAGTACACCTCAGAGGAGCCAGTGATGGAAAAAAAGCATATCCGGCTACGAAAATTCAGACAGGCCATTCATCATGCAACACACTAAAAAAGCCGAAGAAAAATGAACTGATGGAGGATTGCAGGCACCCAAGCTTCCGGAAACATGAGCGAACTAATTACCAAACGGCCAGGCTCTTGGCCGATACAGTCATTAGCAGATGAGTGGACATCCTGATACGATCTACCTGACGTGAGCCCAACGTACTAATCATCCGTTGGCTGACGATATACTATGAGCAGGTTAGTGACTCACTAATCCGAAACGGCCAGCGCATTCGCGGTCGCACACATCGCAACACCGTGTCCTATGGCAACAGCGGTTCCCATACGTACCGGGCGTTTTCGTTCTCGGCTGCGAAACAACTGCTCGTCGAACTTTCGGACGCTCGTCCTGATCATATTTCTTCAAGCTGTCCAGTTCAACGCCAAGTCACCCTAATACCTGAAATCAATATTACGACGTGGAGGAATTACCTGCGCAACATCATGATATCTCTGCCTTTGACCACCGGGATTTCACTCTCCTGGTTCCATTTGTCCCTACAGCAGCTACTTCGGACTACGGTCATCGCCCATCCGACGGGCGTGACCGAGCCAACGGACCTGATTCAGCATCAGTAGGGCTTCCATCCCGTCCATGTCCGTTCGCCGCAGTACCTCGGTGTTCCGAACCATGTCTCACCACCGAATACTCAAGATGCGCCTCAGACATTGCACATAGAAGCGGTTCAGATAGCTCACGTTCCACTGGTACAACGTCCACGTTCCACTGCTCTAAAACAGTACACACCGCACTATTGAACAGTAGACGCAAATTTCGTTGGCCATACTCAGGCTACGGTTGCTCCAGACACGCCTTTCAAGACTTGTGAAAGCAGCACCAGCCTTCGCTACACTTGCTCTCAAGTCGCGGTCCACGGACAAATCTGTCAACAAATCAATACTCAAGTAGCAAAATTTTGTGAAGCTATCACCAACATCTCTCTCGATGCAAAGGCTGGAATGAGAAAAATGTCTCACTTACGTTGGCGTCTAATCCAAACTATCAACAAACTATCAAGTTATCAACAACTTCAGCGAGGAGAAGGCTGGAAGGAGGAAAATGTCTTACCTGTGTTGGTGTACGATCCAAACTTGGATGCTGTGGATGCAAAGGCTGTCGCCAGATGTTGCAGTTCTTCTTCACTGCGTGCCGGCACTACGCTGTCACCTACGTGTAAAAGCATGCGCATTGTAGAGGTCCGTAACCTGATTGGGGTGCAGAAACTTCGGATATTCAACGAGCGTTCGTCCGTCCTGTACTCTTCCTCAACACCGTCCCCTCCAGAGTCTTGAAAAGCAGCTGTTACCATGGCAGCCAAGTATAAGCTAAATAAGGCCGGGTCTAGAACACAACCCTGTTTCACGCCAATGAAGATGTCAAAGCTAGGGTTCGATCAAGGCGACTGCACCTTCGTTTTCATGTCCACATGCGACAATCTTATCATATTGGCGTACTCACCTGACAACCAAATTCACCAAACAACGTCCACAGCGCCTCGATGCTCATGGACTGGAAAGCTCTAGTGAAGTCCACGAAGAGGGTATGCAGGGACTGGCTTCGTCCCCGGCACTTTTCCTGAAGCTGTCGAACAGCGAACACCAAGTTGATCGCACTACGACGCACCCGGAATCCACACAGCTCCTCTGTAACGTTTAGCTCCAAAACGTTCACAATCAATAGGTTCAGGAGGACTCCGGAGAACACATTGCCCGCGCTGCTCATAAGCCTGGTGCACTGTTTGCAACCCTTAACTTTAAACAAGGGTAGGATAAGGGCATCCTTGAAGTCTTGCGGCATTGCCTCGTGCTCCCAGATGGAGTGAACCAGCTGGAGCATGTATATATATAATTATAAATATGCATGTATATATATACAAATGTTTATTCATTTATCGACTTACGTGTGTATATATATACGAGTGTACGTACATTGCGATGTTCAAATACATATATGTGCACACTGTAATACACATATGCATGTATATGTATACATTTATGTATGTGTATATACATGTATACATGAGCATGCCCTTTGAGTGCAGACCCTTTTACCATCAGGATTTCCGCTCTTTTCTTCAAGCATCCAAGCAGGTGCGATCGTAGTGGAAACGGCGTTGTGTCCACAGCAAACGCGTCTTCTACTACGTTTCTTTCGACCAATCACGCATGGATGTTGTGCGGACCAATAACAATGTAGCAGGAAACACGTTGAAACCCTTTATTTTCACTAGTATTTCTGCAGATTATTAGCCCAGTGCCTACCCTAATCGGGCCTATACCCCTCTCCACCCCTGCAGCCACAGAACCTAACCAACCTTGTTAACCGTGGCCTTTTTGCAGGTTCCACTGAAGTGAAAACAATGTGCGCAATACAGGGAAGTAAAAGTTGTTGAAGTTAACTAGTTACACATGTACAGAATGCGAAACGTTAATAGGCATTCAGGTTGAAAGCGCCACTTCGTCTAGGTCCACGATCAACTTCTTCTCCTGCACAAGTAAGAATGCCATCACGTTACTGCAAGCTTACCAGGTTGATGTCCCCACTGTTTTGTGTGGACGAATGAGGAATGGACCGTTTGTTCCGTGCGCAATGTAACCACGCTTCACAGTATTCATTGATCACACTGTCAGGGGTGGTTGCGTATTCCGTCCCAACATGTAATTGTCCTGGTTGCGTGGAGAAATAAAGGTATACGGCAGATCATACCTATTAAAAATGCACTTAGCTGTGCGCGTTTGAATGCAAACGTGTTGTGTACGTCGGACTAGTTAATTTGTGCAGCGACTGCCCCTGTCATCAATCGTTTCATCACACTAAGATGAAAAGTTGCATCACCGGGGGCATGATACCCTGCATATAATCAGTCTGAAAGAAACCCAACTGATCACTGCTCTCACCACTCACCATAGCGGATTGGAACTTGCACTACAACATTTTTCTCCTACCTCCTTCTCACTGTGTTATTGAGGTTACGGGTTAAGGTAAACATGGCTTCCTTTTATTCGCTAGTCGCGTTATTCTGGCAGTCGTTCGTTCCATGGTTGTCTGTAATGTGTTCATTTGCACATTGATGTCATGAGCTACATCTGAGGAATTGTATCAGGCGCGAAACGCGCTGTTACCATCTAGAGCATTCAGCTAAGATGAACGGATCTTTTGGGAATCATTGTTAGTGATTTTTCCTTCTAAGCCATTTCCTGTAAGTAATGGATTCTAAAGTAATGTTTCCTCACCACTGCCGTTGTGAATGATTGTTTGTGCACCGTAAGTGATGCAGCCGATGGGTCTTCGATGTTCCATTGTGGAGCTGCATGATGGAAATGAATAACTCATCGAAGTAGACCCACACCTCTTTATTTTTTGCACTGCCGTCCACTTCACTGTCATCGTCCGTGAACCTCGGTCGTTTAATCGTAGTTGGTTAACAGATTGAAGCATTCAACTCACACTGGACGTTCAGAGGGTAGTCCCATGTTTTTTGTGTTGTCGCTGGAAGGAGGGTTACCGGATGTGTACCTCACTTCTATATCCCTGGCATGTTCAAAGTCAACTACAATGAAATATAACTGTTTGTTATATAATAGCTTCACTTACTTGTGGTAACCATTACGGTAACTGGTAACTTCGGATCGTTTGTACTCAGCTGAAAGTGTTCCTATGCATATCCGAAATACGCAGTTCCAGGCAGTCGTGGAGAAACCGCTGTTTTCCCAGCAACATCCGGCCAGCTGCTGCTGATAACGGCAACATCTTTGTTGTCGTCGGGCTCATTTTTAACTACGCAGTAGCACCGGTCTATCCATACCTGAAGGCAGAAAGTTTTTTGTTAGTTTTATGTAACATTGTTCACGTCAGCGAAGTAAAAGTTCACAAGCACGTCTTATCGGTTCATGTTTATCAGCGGTTTGTCAAACGTGTGCAAAAGCGGAATAACAAGTGGAATTGATGGCGAAGTTAAAAGGACACATTTACAGAATACGTCGGAAAGAAGTAGATGGTANCACTTACTTGTGGTAACCATTACGGTAACTGGTAACTTCGGATCGTTTGTACTCAGCTGAAAGTGTTCCTATGCATATCCGAAATACGCAGTTCCAGGCAGTCGTGGAGAAACCGCTGTTTTCCCAGCAACATCCGGCCAGCTGCTGCTGATAACGGCAACATCTTTGTTGTCGTCGGGCTCATTTTTAACTACGCAGTAGCACCGGTCTATCCATACCTGAAGGCAGAAAGTTTTTTGTTAGTTTTATGTAACATTGTTCACGTCAGCGAAGTAAAAGTTCACAAGCACGTCTTATCGGTTCATGTTTATCAGCGGTTTGTCAAACGTGTGCAAAAGCGGAATAACAAGTGGAATTGATGGCGAAGTTAAAAGGACACATTTACAGAATACGTCGGAAAGAAGTAGATGGTACACATGATGGTGGACTCCGTTTACCTGAAATATGAACAACATAAACGATGGGATGCCATGCGTCCAAAAGTCACCATTAACCTCCAAACGTTTAAAAAATAATTGGTTGATTAACATCAACGCTGTCAATGTCCACAATAGGGTGGGGCACTTTGTGTGCAGTGATTACGTTATTTGGACTAACGTTTGAAAGAAACGAACCTTTAAGGGGTAACTTCCATATTTTGCATCCATTGTTGTGGTCTTCAACATGCAGTCACCGATCAGTCTTAATCACTTTCCACCTACGGTATAATTGGGCTACCGGATTGCATGGGGAGTGTAGCATACGTTTGATGTGGTAAATGTACGACTCGAAGGTAAAGGCTGAAAGTCTGTCAAGTTGGCCGTGTTGTCCGACGTCATCCGCCAAATGAATTTACGCAGGCACGAATTTCCATACTCAAGTAAAGGTCCGCAGAAAACAGTATGAGCAGGCACATAAATACCAATGGATAAATCCAGAAAGTTAGAGTAATTCTTATGGGGTATGGTTTCCTTCAAGACCCATGGTCCGATATACAGGAGAAACTGCCTAAACTCACAAACTTTCCAATTTCTGGACTCCGACCTTCCTCGGTACATCCCTAGAAAGTCGTCTCTGAGTAGACGGGAGCATGCGACTATGCGTGAATCCACGTTCTCAACCATGTCCATCTCCAAACGCACGCCTTTGTTACACGGGGATTCCAGCCACAATAACACCAGTTTTCGCACTATACCACGACAACCGGAGTGCATGTAGTGTGAAAAATGGTGTATCGTATCCAGCGACAGAGCTTTGAACGGAGATTTTCTGTGCTCCCTGGCATACCGGAAAGATTCGTCTGCACAACTTTGGCAGTCTGTTAAAGGATAAGTGACCTTGTGATCAATGTAGACACTTCTACGTACAGCGGTCACAACTGGCATATCTGGTATGCTCTGGTTTCCGTTTCACGAAGGCTCTAGCTGGTGAGTCACAATTAACGCTGCTGATAATCAGCTTTTTCTAGGGCCCAAGGTTACCGGCAGTAACGCCATCTGATATCAGATTAGAAAGTTTACTTAACAGGCCAGAAAGATATCTGTTTACATACCAAGGTTTGTTGCGACCAGCAACGCCAACCAAGAAGGGGGTAGTTGTCAACTGCATAACTAATCTACAAGGTACATGCCATAACTGCAACTTCGACGAATTAAAATGTCTAACACAATCGACGTGAAACTGAATGGCGACTTCATCAGCATTCATCAGTGATGTGCCATACGGCCTGCGTAACAGCGCGGTTTGCAAACCAAAATGAGCGTACTGTCCACCATATATTGATTAGGAAGGACAATCACGGGGTGTACTCATCAAAAAACAAACATCGGTTGGCATAGATCTCGCCAGAGGGTTGATTATTCGTGAGATTGTTGTAATTGCTCTTCTAGGAATCTCATACTCTGAGACCCACTCTCCCAAACCTTCTATCACTTCGGAGGCTGCTCCACATTCCCCTTCGGTTTACCAACTGCTAGTACCTGCATCATCGCTAACAACATCGCCTAAACAGAGAACATAGCACGTGGAAAAACACTTACTTCTGCTCTGTACTTTCCTAAGGATACCATCTTCAGACTAATCAGTGGAGTCCACTGTTAACATGCATCGCTGCTTTCAGGGATTGTCAGTCCTCTTCGATGGCAGTTGTGTTGAATTATTGTGCGTTCGTCGAATCCAGCACATTCTCAAATTGCTGTAATGAACAATAGGAAGGTACATGTGAACTACAGTTGGCCACGCTGTCGTACAACACCATCAGAATAAGAAAGCCTGATCAAGTAGTTTAAGGGTCACAATTCTGCTTTGGACGCAGCCATTGCACACCAGAAAAGCTCATTAAAGCATAAACCAGCTGTATGGGAAACATTTCCGAAGATACAGCGTACACAATTAATTCCACTTACTCATACTCCCGTCTTTGCCTTCACACAATTTGTGTAGTGGTAATAGAGTGGTGCTTGAGAAGTCACGTCCCAAAAACTGTGAATACACAAACCCCAACTCACCTTCGTAATAAGAGCCTCGATGCTTGACAAAAACCGCCGCATGTACTGATCAGAAGCAGCCTGCGTCGACACACTTACCACCCACGATTGAATGCGTCATTTGGCTCCGGCCACCACGACGCCATATGGTCCAGCGGATGCATCAAGTCGACAATCCCACACATATCGATCAGTCCCCACCACCCTCCGACTTCGAGCCTCGCACGGTGAGATTACAGCACCTTGATTCGTCAACTTAGTGACATCGAGCAGCAGCCGTGCATAGGCGATGCCATGCAGCCAATCACAATTTACCAGAGTACTGACTCTGATTTCACGCAATTTATACGCGTATTTTTCACCAATTGTTTCCATAGGGTACACATGAATAAACACGCTTGCACACAATGTATATATGTGTAAATCGACACGTATATGTATAATATTAGTCATGCGTGTGTGCATCAATCGATGTACAAATATACGTAGCATGCAAACGTGCATTTATCTATGGGCACGAAACTGGGATTTCACACACAAATCCATTTCGTTTATTTCCATATATTTGTGTATGCACATAGTGATACACGTGCAAAGGAAATATAATTTTTTGTGTGGAACACATCATTTCATGTTCAATTTATGTACGCATGTGTTTTATTTCGAGCATTTTTCCCACATTCATATGCATTCGAACGTGCACCTCCTCATCTGCATTCAGGATGACCAGTTACCCGATGAGAATATTAGGCTTCAAGGTCATCCAGGGTATTTTTAAGTTTGTAACGTGCAAGCCGTATGTTTCGGCTTCGTGTAACCGTTGCGCTGGTAAACCCATTCTGTGCAAAGTGAAGACACCTCGAAGCAGCGTTTCTCAGAAGTAGGGGTTCCAACGATGGTTCTCTAAATTGAGATAACAGAAACAAGCGTGAGCCGAAAGCCCAGTAAGACATGCACACGAATTACATGAACGAAAACTAAAATGGCGTCACAGGTACTGAGTAGAACTAGGGCTCAGTCGAGAAAGGTGCCTTGGGGCTCATCTTCGTCGTGAAGAAACTTCACAAGGTGATTTACGGCCGCCATTTCACCCTTCTAACGGACCACAAGCCACTTCCTTCCATCATCGGCTCAAAGGAAGGTGTGCCTGTGTACCCCGCTAGCCGGCTGTAGCGCTGGGTCGCCACCTCCGTTAACTGTGACTTCTACATCCGCTATCGTTGAAATGAACATTTCGGCTGGGTTAACGCTTTTCCCGACCCACTAGCAACCAACTTTCCGTTGAAGAAAACACTGTCGTTGCTCATGTATCCACTAGGAACGATGTAGGCCGAAAATTTAACGCTTTCATACGTTAATTTCAATTGCAGTGTCTCATTTCAGATGCGCACTCGCAAATGACCGCGTCAAATAGCAAGCAATCACGGACATCCGAACCCGATGGTCATCGAATCCACCAGTCAATAAGCTCAGCCAATACTACCGACGACGTGAGCCCTATCAGTCGTCGACACCTGTCTGATGTTCCCTGGCCGCATTGCCATTCCTTCTTCGCTTCGCCAAACGGTTATCAAACAGTTTCATTCCGGACACCCTGAAGCAGGACGCATGAAGGTGCTCGCCAGTAGCTACGTCTACTGCTCTAGGATCTACTGTCAGATTGAAGCTCTGGTCAAACAACGCAGTCTCTGCTGAGGAGCGGCCAAGAACCCGCCGCGCGTCTAGCCTCAACCGTGGAAGCAACCTAAATATTAGGGGTCACGCCTCTATGTGGATTTTGCGGGGCCTGTCGTCAGCATGGTAAACCTTCTTCTGTGGATGCATACTCCAAGTGGCCTGAGGTCGTCCTGCTGACGCACGCTACTACCTCAGTCACTATCAACAATCTACGTAGGATTTTTGGCCAACATGGCCTCCCAAAAACGCTTGCCTCAGATAATGGATCACAGTTTAGCACCGTCTGGTTCCAGAAGTTCTGTAATGAGAACAACATTCTATATGCATTTACTAACATGCTACCCACGATCGAACGGTCAAGTGGAGTGCTTCGTCAACACATTCAAGAGAGCACTTATGAAGTCTCGCGGGGAGCGGACCGACTGAAAAAGTAGAGTAGAAGTCATTGTTCACTTACAAAACCACCCCGAATCCGGTGCTTCCTCGTGGATTTCCGCCATGCAGGAGTTGGCATGGACTTCATGAGGACGAGATTCGACGCAGTGCTGACAGTGGGAAAACTATCAGAAGGTAAACATCAGCTTTCCCATTGTGGGTTCGCCGTCGGCTGTTCAATCTACGCAACGGGCTAACGTCCAGATCGCGCCCACTGGATAGCGGCAACAGTCAAGTGTCGGAACGGCACGATCTCAACCTCGGAAGCGGCGTCTGGGTGTGGCACCAGAACAAACTGCCCCCACGCCATTCGGCACGCACTAGTCAAATGGAAAATCAATTGCCACTGGACATACTTCTCAACGCCTTTTAGGTCAGCGCCCAGTAGAACAAGCTTCTACAACGGTAACTTCAGCAACCTCAACCCCTAGACCGACCAGTGAGCTGAAGGCTGGCAGCGGACGGATAGTAAACGCAAGCCTACCTGCTCAATGCAGCTCGATCCCCGTCAACGGCGGCACCAGTAATGATCAACAGAGGAGGTTTGAGAGAAGACACTTTTTCCAAGAATTCGACCTAATTGTCAGAAAAGCACTTCTCAGATTTTAGAGTTTGAATGGCCGACAATGCTTCCGGAAATTCGGGTTTCGCGCTTGCTTCCGATTGGTCTGCTGAGTGGCTTAAGTCCAAGTCCGCCGGAAACCGAAATATAAAACGGCTTTGGGTCATTGTTTCGCTTTCGAGCTGAGCATCAAACAAAGCTCGGTTGAAAACCGTCCTTCTTCTTTCTTGTTTTTGGGTCTAAGTTGAGAGAGTTAGGACACCGACGGTTAGACAGCCTAACGTTTGTGTGGCAGCGGCCTGCTGTTTTAGGGGCGAACGTTGAAGGCAACAATATTGAACCGCATTCTAGATCTACGCAAGGGACAAGAAGGGTCTGAAGCCGAACAGCAAGAGGTGCAGCTGACCGACAAAGTGTTACTATGATTAGCCGTATCTATTGTGGACACGAAGAGTGATTACCAGAAATGGGGTCTGGGAGAAGCCTGAGAGCTAAGTTTGGTAAGACAGGAGGAGGGATCATCAGTAGCATGTTCTCGCTTATCCGCACTGCTGTGTGCAGCAGATAGGGGGCCCGGCTTACATTGCGAAACGGTTGATGCAGTATGTAATTACTGAAGTTGTGAGTACTCATGATTGAATGTTGGCTGAAATACTGCCATGACGCCCAGACCTGGAGAGAAGGAGGATTGAGGTTCTCGACCAAATCCTTTGGCTTAAAATTCTGTACCGCAAGACAGCAGGTGGGTGGTGGTGTAGCAAATCTTGTACACTTTTTGGTAAAGGATGCCGGCCTCCTTCCAACTTCAACCTAGAGGACAAGAAGACGGTGGCCTGCCTGGTATTAGTAACTTTGCTGGTGTGCTCACCACACCGTCTGGTTTGGGCCAATAGGTCACGGAGATGCGCAAGGTGTCACACTGCTTTAAAGTCCAGCCTTGTTGCGACAAAGATCACTCTGCTTGTAATTGAATGTCGCTCCGTACAAAATCTTCTCAGTTGGTGATGTTGATGCGGAAGCACTATCGATAAATGTGAAGGCACAACTTGCCTTTGCCGAACTCTCAATTATGCCATTGAAGAGATGTTGGGCTATTTTCGAACGGAAAGGTATACAATGTTGGAGTGCGTTTTGCTTTACTCCGTGGTTTGGAAACATGACCTGCTTACGGCCAAGACTTGGTGGGTTTGGCCGTGGTTGCCCCCATCAAGTATCCTGCATCAAGTGGATTGGTCGTGTTTGCAATGCAATCATTCGCCGGTGCTATTTTGGCATATTCAGAATACGCAGAGTTGCTCCGTTAATCAAGCTGGATCATTTGCGTATACAGCATGTCATCTGGTTACATTACACATTGAGAGCACCAATAGTTGGGCAAAAACGCGTGGCGGTCCAGCAACAGCGTGATCACTGAATGTGAAGACTGTGACTGATCCACTGAGTAAAGTGAGTGAGTGTCGCCTGTCTGGCTGGGTCTACGTGATCACCCAAATTGCTGGTTAGCAGCGCTATCCGAGATGGCGGTGTGCCGTAGCCAATGCCTTGCCTGCATTATTGGCATTTCTGGTCTTTTCGCCTGGCCTTCTCTATTAGTTTTCAGCCTTGTTGGCAACGTTTTTTCTTCTAGGATATTCCACGTCAACATCGAGGTGAGCGGCTGCCACAGTGGCATTATCTTCTGGTCAGGATTATGGCTGCAATTATGACGGTGGTGATGGCAAGTGTATGCGGTGATCTCAGTCTGGCGGGACAGTAGCAAGGTAGAAGATTGAATGGCTCTATAGAACGATCTGAACCGTTCAACGGAATGGGCGTCATGGTAAGCCCCGGGTTAAAGTCACTCAAGAGTGCGTACACGCATATTGCAAGTGCAAGTAAGGTGGAAATTTATGACTTGGGAGGACATTTGCTTAAAGAAACAGAAAGTGAACACGACCTGGTTATTTTTGCTTCGAAACGACGGACGGTGAAGAACATGCACACTGACACGTGCTGTGCCACAAGGCTTGTACACGAAAACCTGTTCAATATGTCCGTCGTGTACGTCAGTACAACCGTGAAATACGTGGAAGCGGCGGCTTGTCCGCACTTGAAGGCGGGGGTAACTCAGAGAACAGCCACGAGAATTGTGGACGGAATAAGAGGATTATGAAAAGAGACTGAACATCCCTCGATATGTATCCCTGAGGCTGCCGGCTTATGAGAAGAATTGTCAGTGATGCACGGAAACTGAGGAGTGATATGCGTCCAAAGTTCTCAGCGGAAGTGATTGTCATTAACAACGATATAGGGCGCGGAAATCGGGTGAATCCGAGGAGGCCAACTGCACACAAGAGGCCCGCGGGCGAGAACGATTCATGATTAACTTTCTAAGGCGAGAAGAATGGGCTCTGAGTCACCGTCACCCTTTCATACTCTATCGAAAGATTTCACTCCATTTGAAACTAGGTCCCGAACGCACAGTTTTGAAGGCTAGCTCTTTATTGGTAAAAATTTTTAGACTTCGAAATTTGATGGTAGATCCGCCGAACTCACCACGGAGCGCTCGTTTTAGTTGCCTGCATCGACAAATTTGGAGAACAAAAGGTCGATGTCTGCCGTCAGATTATATACTATTCCATTTATCTTGATGCCCATAATCCTCCCAAGGTGAACAAGTTGATGGAACAAGTAACAAACTATAGAACGTTCAGTCACTTGAGTTGAGAAAGCGAAAAACTTCTCAAGGTCTTCGAAAATCGCGCCTGTCTTCGTCAGTTCTTCTGTGTGCCTGCCGGCGTAACTAACGGAGCAGCTTGGCTTCAGAATCTAATTGACCAAGAGGGCGCCCTGAAGAGTCTAGTTATGCAGGCAGCCTAGCGAGAAAAGGCCCAACAAAAGTGTTTGTAATCACAAACCTTTCCAAAACGTGGTTGACAAGTTTGGATTCATTTTCAACCATAGCAAGTGTGTCATTGCATCAAAAGAAATTATCATTACTCGGTTTCTAAATACCGAAAGATAGCATCCAACCAGAATCCGAACGTCTGCAACAATTTAGCGAGCTGCATCCGATAGACACCGGGCTCCGGAAAAATCAGTAGATTTTCGATTACCATTTGCCTAGAATATCTAACTTTTCCCACAAAACATCTCCTGGTATACAAGACACCTCGAGTTCCCCGGCCCGTAAAATGAACACCCGTGGACTTGCAAGAGAGGCTTAGTAAATGTGTTCTCGGGATTATTAGTCCAGACGTCACCTCCGTAGTGAATACCGGTGTCGGAAGCCGTGATTCGTTAACCTGAACAACGGTGGCCAGTCCTAATTATTTTCCCTGGAAAGCAGGCACTACCAATGAGAAAAAAGCGTGAGCAATACCTGGGCCGTTGACAAGTTGTAGCATCCGCGCATACCGTTGTTCGCACGTCACCTGTCTGCCTGCGCGTTCGTGTTCGATAAAGCTACGCGCTGTAGTGAGATCACCTTCGACTTCCCGGAAATTCTAAACTCCTCGCGACGTGAGATTTGCTTCGCCAGTACCACCGCGCCTGTTCACATTACCTTGTATATGTAAACTTACTACAAACCACTAGCACCAAAGCTAGTGGGCCGGCATAAGTATCGCAATTGTGCTCTCAGCTGTGTAACGAATTCACACCATCTCTACTCCTGTAGGTTACATTCATTAGGATAACAATGTTGAGCTATTACCGATAGGAACGCCGCTTAACCAGTCCAACGCTTGTTTGAATTCCGAAGGTCGACTGGAATTTTCAGTTGACGCAATCTTCCACTCTGGCGGCTGCTGTGCGGTTGTACCCAAGATGCCCTCACGTCCAGCTCCCTAGCACCCCTTAATTACTACGTTGAAGACTGTTGTGAACGGTGAGTAAATCAATAAATAAAGTTTGTTTGCAGATTCATCGTTTCCTCCCTGCGAATTCCGATTCACGGTAGCATAAGATTGGGGAAACTCTGGGCGTACTAATTCAAGATCTAGCACTTCAGCGCTATTGCCGTCACGTGTTCTAATTCTACTTTGGGCCGACTTTGTGTCAGGGCTCGCAGTTTAACGTGGTTCTAAATTTTATCCTTTGGCTAACGCAAATTAATCAGTTCATTTGAAAGCCATGAATACTTCATCCACACACCTAGATTACTTCTGGAAGGATGCTGGTTCAAAACCGTCATTATCAGTGTGGACGCGCTGGAAACGATCGCTTGAGGATTATCTGGATCTACTCTTAGCATTGAATCTCAACACTCACCTCACGTAATGAAAAAAATTAAACTACTCAGACAACATCCAGAATCCGAGGACCTACGTCATTTCGACGCACTTTGTGTGAATGACAGAACGTCCTTGCCGGGTGCCTTGGCGACACTGGGTGATTTATGGGGGTTAGGCCAACACGTGTCACAGCCCAAATGAATTTCCGTCAACTTCGTCAATATTCGGGGGAAAATGTTAATGATTTTATCACTCGTATCCAGCAAGCTATTCCTTATTGGCGTTATAATGAAGTTGAAACCACAAAATTTAAGAAGCCATGGCGATTCACTGTTAGCTAGTGAGAGTCTAGTACACGAAAACTAGAGAGCGACTGTTGTCCGAAGAAGAGTCTAAACCAAATTGGTATCGGGCATGTTCCATCACGAGCAGAAAATCTCACCTGATACCAGCCGTCTTCGGCCCCAGATAATGTACAATTGATTGCACGGCATACTCCTACTCTCGAGTGCAATACAACTCTTATTCTTACATCCATGTGTTATCGCTACGGTGATAAACGCGAGGCTGTCACGGATTGTTGTCACAAACAGTCGACGTGCCACAGTTGTGAAAAAATTAGCCACATTGCGTGCGTATGCCGTTCGAAACAAGCGCCGACTTCCGATTTCCGCTCTAAGACCCGAGCTGTAAGATCAGTTGAGGACCTGAAGAATCTATTTTCTACTTGATTTGACATACTTCGGCCACGTTTCCTGCGATAATAAACCCTCATACAGTAGATTCGAACATGGAAGGCCGCAATGTTTTCCTGGGATCGACACAGGAGCTTTCGTGACGCTTATTAACGGGCACATACTTCCGAAATCATTTCCTTCAGCTCCCACTGTTGCCACATTGCGATCTTATACAGAAGAAGCAATCAATGTCATGGGTACATGCAGTGTGGAAGTACAACAAGGAACATAAACGTTCAATTTACCTGCGTGCATTGTGAACAACGAGAGCCCAAATCTGTTGGGTCGAAATTGGCTTTAACTCATGCCAGGTATACTGCTGTCTTTCAGACTAGTGGATAGTCACAACAGTCTTCCGGCACTACTGCAGAAATTCTCGTCTGTGTTCGACGAATACGAGCTAGGGATGCTGAAGATTTTTTAGGCTACTATTGTAATGCAGCAGGATACCCCTACTAACTTTTATAAAGCTCGTACACTGGAATTCTCTATCCGCCCAAAAGTCGAGTATGAACTGGAACGCCCGCAAAATCATGGAACAATCACTCCTGTCCAACATTCCACGTGGAGCGCATCTATTGTGTTGGTGCAGAAACCAGATGGTTCCGTTCGGAAATGCGGAGGTTGCAAATTGACAGTGAACCAGGCAGCTGCTATGGAACAGTACCTCATTCAGAAAATAGAGCATCTATATGCTACATTGTGTCTTGGTAAGAAGTTTTCCAAACTGGATTTAAATCATGCATACTCACAAATCGGACTTGGTCAAGGGTAAGGAAATTTACAACAATCAATACACACGGGATTATCTCAGTATAATCGTTTGCCGTTCGGCATCCACTCTGCTCTGGCAATTTTCCAAAGCATTATTGAAAACTTGATGAAAGATATTCCCGGCGTCTGTGCTTACCTTGATGACATTCTTGATTCCGGACGTTCGGATAAGGAACACTTGAGTTGACATTACAGCGTTTCCAAGAAAATGACCCTAAATTTAAGAGAGAAAAATGTGCATTCCCAGCCGATGATGTTCAGTGTCTCGATTTTCGGTCGCACAAAAATGGATTACATCCAATACGGGAGAAATTCAGATAGGTTTTTGTGGCCCCAGTTCCCCGAAACTTGGGTGAGTTACAATCCTTCAATGGTATGATTACTAATAACAGTCTTTTCTTTCCAAAAACATCAACTGCCTTGCACCCTCGTACAAGTTATGGAGAAAAGGAGTTTGATAATATTGGGCATCTAAGGTACAATTGGCATTTGACACTATTAAGAAGGACGTGAGCCAATTTAACTTGTTGGTTCATCACGACCGAAGTAAGACCATAGATCTCGTGAAAATTCCCAGCGTATTCTTGAAAAACACTGTGTAGCAGACAAGCTCGTTTTCAGTGATTCGTCATCAGGTTAGATACATCAAATTTCTATCACACATTTCACGGGAGAATCTTTAATGGAGTAAATGGAGGATGTGTGGTTAATGAGGTCAGTCAGTTCAATGTCACGGTGCAATCAAGTACCCACCTGAACAAAGCATATCGACAGGCTAACCGGGTGGGGGGCTGGTCAGGGCAAATCCAGAGCCTGAGCAAAACGTTTCTGGGCGCACAGGGGTTGGTTATACATGCGGATCCCAAGAGCCTCTGCTGTAGACAGAGTCCTACTCCTCACCGCTCTCGACCGGATGGCCTCAAGTCGGTAGATTGGACAAATGCGTCATTTACGTTGACAGTGTGATTTGAATTCAATAGGTGTGATAGTATAGCGCTGCAGACAGGCTTCGTCATACCACTGTTGAGCCAAGCTGGATAGTGTTCTCGGATCCGTTCTGATAAGCGTCTAATCGTGCGGCCAAAATAAGTGGTCCCACAGAAACAAGTAAGTGAGTATACACAAAACGAGGCTGCAGAAGTAGACACTTTATCTTTCAGGCGTGGGCATAAGACCGGATTGGACGTAAAGTGGACTCGTAATTTAGCGGCGTAGGATGTTCTGTTGACCGCGCTGTGAGTCTACGTGTAAGAGCTTTGGCTAAGGTGTCGCCTTCGAATGGCAATCCGATATGCACTGTTTTCAACAGAATACAGCTTGTCCATTACGCTTCGTTGTTGTATCGCCCTATCTATGAACCTTTCCGCATAGCCATTCTGTATGAATATTGTGCGTATGAATGCTAAGTCTTGCGCAATTGTGTCCCCCGTGCAAATCCTTGAGGCTCTTCCCGTCAAACCGTTGAGCAGATTTCTTCTCGAAGCATGTGGTGCGACACTATAGAAATGAATATATTGATCATTTCAAGTATCCTTTTTGTGTATTGCCCGCTGAATTGAGCCATCAGCAAGGGGACGCAAATGTACACCCAAAAAGCCTAATTGGCTATTCATTTCCGTCTCCAACGAAAATTGTGAATCTTGGTGCGCGGAGTTGAATGTTGTCAGGATGTCAGTTGGGTTTACGTTATTGTCGAGTACACAAAGAATGTCTCCAACAAACCTCATAAAAATTGCATTGGCAAATTGTTGGACTCAACTGCTCGTTTTCTAATTTCACCACGAAAGTGTCCGCAGACTGGTCCCAGCGGCGATCACATTGCGACACCATTCTTTTTTTGGTAGATTCCTTCGTTGAACTTGAACTGTAAGTTGTAGGTGCACAGATGAAGTAAGTGTTCGAGTTCGACCGATGGTATCTGAATATCCACGTCACTGTTCTTAGTATAATAACGTAGGTATTCTATGGTCTATTTTGTTGAGACGTTGGTAAACAAGGATGTGACGTCGAGATAAAACACTGAATGCCAAGTTAGCTTGGCATCCTTTATCGCATTCACGAGACCATATGAGTCTCGTAAGCTGTGTGTTGAAATTTTCCGCCTGACGGAATCAAATATTTGTGGCAACCGCTTAGCTAGAGAGTAAAACGGAGAGTTCCACATGTCCAAAATTGGTCTGAGTGGTACCCCGAATTTGTGAATTTTAGGTAACCCGTACAGTCTCGGAATTGTGGTTCCGATGGGGGAAATTCTTCCAAATGTAGTTGAATCGAAAGTTCATCTCTGTTTTAAACAAGCTCATACCTATTCGTTGTGACGCCTCTTTATTGGGTGTGGTAGCTGTACTAAGTCACGGGGTGGAGGATTCAACTGAGAAGCCAATCGCGTTCGATTTTCTGAGTTTAGCCCCAGCTGAAAGTAACTAAGCACACTTAGACAAAGAGGCTCTAGCTGTAATCTTTGCAGTGAAACGTTTCACCAACATATTTGAGGGAGAACGTTTGATACATACACGGATCATAAGCCTCTGGTGTCTCTCGTAGGAGAGACGAAAGGAACCAGTTAGATGACGTCGTCGGGAATGTAACGCTGATCACTTCTTCTGTCGGCATATAATTAGAATATTTCCCGTATCCCTTGAAAATCATATCAGGCGGCGGATGCTCTCAGTCGAATGCCCTTCAGCGACACCCTGGAAAATCCGTGGAAGCTAAGCGAACTAATTCATTTTATGTAGTACCTGAACATGCATTGTGTGTCCAGTAAAAAGATCAATCGAGAAACAAAGTTAAACAAGTTGTTTCTCAGGGCTGGCCGACGAGAAGCGATTACCAACTAGCACCCTATTTCAGTCACCGAATGGGAAATAGCCTGGAAGAGATTTGCTCACTTTGCGGTACATGGATTATCATTTCGCCGCAGTTTCAAAAAATAGCCTCAACGAGTTACTTGACGATCATCCGGATGTCAGTTGTATGAAGACCTCAGCTGGAAGTTACGTATGGTGGCCGAACCTCGACAGGAATGTAGAAGAATTGATTCTTAGGTGCAAAATATGCCATACTACTCGAAGGAATACTCCTCCTGTTCCACTGTGTCCTTGGATATGGCCGGATAAACCTTGGGAACGTGTTCAGATAGACTGTTTTGGCCCAACGGAGCAGAAGATGTTTATTACTTATCGATGCTTATTTGAGGTGGATTGAAGTTTATCCAGTAACAAATGCTGCATTAGAAATCACCCTTTCATGTTCACGAAATTGCTTCAGCAGATTCGGTATTCCTCGAAATATCGTATCTGACAATGGCGCCAACTTTAACAGCAAGGAACTCCAGGAATTTATGGCAGACAATAAGATTCAACACACAAAGACGGCACCTTATCATCCAGCGTCCAAAGGACTAGCGGAAAATGCCGTGCAAAGAGTCAGAAATAAACTAAAGAAACAGTTTCCGGTGCCGATGAACACAGATCTGGAAAAATTCCTTTTCGCATATCGGACGACCCCAAATGATGTTTAACCGGAAGTTACGTACTCGTTTGAACTCACTTTTCACAAATGCCCGTCCCAAAATTGAAGACAGACAGGAAAAGACGAAAAGAGTGTACGACCGGGATCACATGCTTGCTATCTAAATGGGAATGATCCAATCCATGTAAAATCACATCATGGCATGGCATTCAGGGTGTTGTCGAAAGTTTAGCCTGAGCAGAGACTCAGTGACTGTGGGCTCCCGTGAGACTACTGTCTCATTCGGTTATTAGAGCTCCCGATTCAACCTATGTGCTGCAAAAGGACACTGCAGAAAGTTACCTTGAAGGCCCAGGCAACCTGAATTCCCAGGCCCCTGCACCAGCAGTTTATGAATAAACAAACGTGACTACGGGAGTTAACAACTTATGCAATGAATCCCTGGGCTGCAAAATATGGGTCTTCACTGCTGCGGTGATGCATGACTCAGCTACAGTTACCAGCCTCTACAGGTTGCTAGAATTTGGTAGAAACCCACAACACAAAGTGAAGAAATAAATAGTAAATATATCTCAACGCATGTGTGAGAAGCACACTGGTCCATGCGCGAGCACTGCAGAATTTTACATAAGGCACTAAACGGATAATTAAACGGTAGCACAAACGTGAGGCCTGCCGTCAAGTACGTGGTCAAAAGGTAACTGACTGTAGTTCATGAAACAGAGAGGACAGTTCGTTCGCTTCACAGGTTGAGCTTCAAACAAATGATATGTTACACAAATTTACTTTTTACTGGGTTGTTGGATGGGCAATGTTTCAAATAGTTCAAGGGCACTCCTGAAAGAAGGCCCTGAAGCGCGCAACCGAAACCGGTGAGCACGCACCGATTGAATTTAAGTTGTTTGACGGGGCGTGCTGCTGTGCTGTCGGTGCCGTTTTGTTTTGCGTTTGTGTAAGTTGTGTGCATGGTTTACGGTACCTTCGGCTCATGTTTGGTCGTATTGTTTTTCTTTTCAGAACTGCCCTTCGAACCCCTACTTCGGAAGAAAGCTGTTCCTCAGTGCCTTCGCATTGCCTCGAATTCGGTCCACTGACAGTCTGAGTGGAGTCGGCTGGCCCGCATGTTACAGTCCGAACGCATCTTTGGAGTATGTCGCCACTGGAGGATAAAATTGGCGTCGGTAATATGTCAAGATAGGTCGGCTTTGGCGAGGCAATGCGGAAAATCCCAAAATCCAGCGAATGATTGGGCGGAGTCCGACGTAGGATTCTGTCGATTGCTCGAAAACGTGGAAAAGTTGAACAGCTCGTGAACCGTTTAGCTAAGACGAAGTTCCGTGTGTCCATCCGTCGTGGAAAAATTTCCTCGCACAATGGATAATAATGGGATTGGAAAGGAGAATGTAATTCCACATGTTGGATGAGAAACTATGGAGTTATAGCATTTACTATGACAGACAATGTTGATGCGGAATTTTATGACAAAGAACTCACACGATATTATTTTTTTGCTATGATTGTTGGAATATATAACCCTATCTATTGTTTGTTGTGGCATTTTGCTATGTACTCGGGATTTGTTCGGGCAAACGGAGATTTGAGTCGACGGTTCGGAGGACCGCATGAAATGCGCGTGTGATAGCTAAAGCATACATGACGCCGTTCTGCTGGACTTCTTATCAAGCGCCCAGTTCACATTTCCTAGCAATTCGGGCACTGCATATACATGAACAAACGAGTCAGCAAAGTACTGTGGGTTTCAAACGGTTTTGTGAGCGCGCAATAGTCCAAGTGTTAAGTGACCTTGTGAGTAAACCATATAACAAACCGCTTCAAGCAGGCTGTTTACGAGTGGAGTTAGGCAGAGGGGTGGTTATCTACGTATCTACGCATCTGACGGCCAAATGTTTCTCGGATCGCACTCAAAAAGGTCATCAGGGGACAGAGAGTTTGAGAATAGACATAGTGTTTGTTAACGTGAGGTAGCTGTCCAGACCCTTTTTAAAACGATCACTATTGTTACTGTCTCTGACTTCATTTGGAAGTTTATTCCAAATGTAGGAATACATTACAAGGAAAAAGTTTGCACGTACATTTCCCTGGGCTATCAGGGTTGGCATGTTGGAACCCTTATTTCTTACACTATATGGAGGGCTGTGTTGTGAGTGAGCGGTGAACGCTGTGGTAATCGCATCCGAATGTATGAGTTTATACAACAGCGCCAGGTTCAACTTTGGTCTATGAAACCATAGTGGATCAATACCAAGTTTTCCCAATCATTTTCCGTAGGTGAGCGAAGAAGAATATCCTAATAAGTTTTTGGCAAACAATCGTTGGAGGTTTCGTACCACAAGCTTATCAGACTTGCGTGGATGACAGCAAATGAAAGTGCAATACTCAAGTTGAGGCCGAGCACATATTTTGTAGGGCATCAGCTTTGCAGCTGTTAGACTGAACGTCTCTTTGACACAGCTTATTGTTCCTTTGGTTTTTGCTGACTGGAAACATACTTGTTCAGAGAAATTGAAGGAGTTCGAGTAACGTATTCCTAGACCTCTGACTGAAGTGGCTGTATCAATATTACAACCATCTAGTGCGGAGGAGCCATGAGGCAGTTTACAACCATGATTGATGATGTTCTGTTTGTTCGTTGAGGACGAGATCAGCCATGTTCCGCACGACAACTGCAATGACACTAGGTCCTGTGGTATATTCATATATTACTTTTATATACGTGGAAATAAACTTCCAAAGTCACGTGGCACACAGGCGAATCCGACCTCTCTCTGCTCTAATACCTGGTACCGATCCGGCGTATTCCCCGTGCAGATAGCGTGAAAACACCTCCGAGAGGAATCGCACTACATCCCGCGAACCACCCTCGTGTGACAGCCTGGAAGGCCACACAAGCAAACAGCAGACACGCTCATGATTATAAATGGCTTTGAGAGGATATATATCAGTGGAATATTGTTAGAGCCAGTCAACAATTCACAAGTGAGGCGAAATCGTGATTAGGAAAGGCAGTTCCCGAAACAGTCATAAATTCGGGTTTAAGTTGACATAAAACCGCTCAGTGAACTTAACTGTCAACTTCCACAAAATCAATCTGAATTCCTGTCGTATATTTTGTAGAAAGAAATTGATGTTACTGCCCTGGCGAAATGTGTAAATGATTTCGATATCGTCAGCAAACAGAAAGGGCCTGCCATTTGCAATAACGTTGCATGAGTCATTTATGCACATTAAAAAGAGCAATGGACCCAGAACGCTTTCTTGGACCACCCCCCTATTCACTGGTTTTGGTGTTGAGTAGTGCTCCTCTATTTTGCCTGGTTGAGTGCGACCTTCAAGTTATGACGACAGCCAGCTATACAAGGAATCTTGTATGCCAAACAATTCCATTTTGATTGGGAGGCGCTCATGAGGCACATGACCAAAAGCCTTCCGCATGCTCAAGAGTATGATAATGACCGCATTTCCTGCGTCGACGGACGTGGATAAATGGTTTAAGAATTCCAGAGCGTTCAATAAGAAAAAAGTGCTGTGAAGAGTTCATAAGGTTATGTGTCCTCAAGAAATCGGCTATGTGTACCTTTATTATCCCTTCGAACATACTCGAGCAGATTGACGTGTGGTTTATGGGACAAGAGTTACTAACGTCCTGCCTTGGACCACTAATGTAACGAGGCATAGTGATCGAGGTTTCCCACTGAGGGGAAAGGGGCTGAGTAAAAGTGATCGATTGAACAAATCGAGTAAGAGGATGGATATATCCTCACCTGCCTGCTTGACGACCATTGGTGAGATAACATTTGGTCCAGGATGGATTGCAGGACTACTGCTAGCTGACGAACACTTTGCTCATCGATTGGAACATCACTCAAAACTTAATCTGTTTTTGGTGGGATATTAGCAGGTAATTGGGTGCTTTTCACGCTAAACGAGGCAGCGAAGTGTGAGTTGAAGAGTTTGCACGTTCCTACAGAGTCAAGGACAACAGTTTTGAATTTCAAAGTGAAAATAATTACAGCAGGGGCCCCAGAGGAATTTCTCCGTCCCAAGCGTTGCAAAAGCGTCGTGCATTTCCGCTAATGACGGAGAGCAAGTTCCTAACAGATTACATGAAGGCTTTGCGTCTGAAGTTCTGCGATCAAACATTTTGCTCACTTGCATCACCAGTGAATAACTACTTCACCGATTAGGTAATAAAAAATTCGAATATTTCGACCGCACCGTTGTGGGATCTGGATTGGTTGCTCAGCAGACCCGTTCTTCATAGACGCCTGTCACATCACATAAGTCGCTAGTTTAGATCCGGTATATCGACGGACGTTACGAATATACTGGGCGCAGCTCTAGGTAACACAGGATGTCCGGGATTAACAGTCCCCAGCGTATCCGCTTTCTTGCCAATTTGCTGAAGATTGTCGGTTTGCGGTTGCGATGGCTGAGCGGGGCAGCTTTAACACACGTAAAGCAAGGATACGTTCTCTCAGCTGCCAACCGCCTGAAGCCATGTAGAATGCTAAAGGCCTCCAACGTTCCGCCATCCCAAAGAAGGGATGTTCGCTGACGTTGTCCCAATAAACCATCCATCTGAGTTACATCGACAATTAACACGTCGTGTATCTTGGACAAATTTCCTCTCCCTGCGCGAAAGCAGTAGGCAGACGTAGCTAACTCTGTGGTAAACAGCGACCGGGCGCTTTAACTCAAAGAGTTACATGAGCTTATGGGGAGACGAAGTTTGGTTTATAATAACCTGCACGGTCAACTCATCGCCTGACCAGTCTAGGATAGCACCGGCGGAGGCTAGTCCACGCGGTTCTGCAAGGATTCTAAGCGCATACCTCATGTGTCAACCGTCTTCGGAATAGCGAATAAGCTACACCAGTTGGAGCGGGTGGTGACGATCACGATTTGTAGACGCGTCAACGATTTGAAAGTATCTCATTGAACAGACAAAGGGACGCTCTAAGAAGTGCAAACGATGTTTTGTTGGTCTATTGTTAGGCCGCACAAGCAATAATCGCAGAGTTCCTATGCAGTGCTTACGACCTCTATGTGGAAGATGAAATCATACACTGATGCAGGTAGAACCGGCACATTTGAGGGCTGAAGAAGTCTAGCTGCGGTGCCACCTTCAGGCATGACAGAGATGTTTGTCTCGTGCCCGTCAGGTTGCTTGGGGCACAAGGGGGATGGAAATGTATGCCCTTTGTGGATAGCCGTTCTAATGTCACACACAGATGAACCTCCAGCTCAGCGATTAGGGCTACCAGCAGGCTAACGAACGCCTAGAATCAGTATGTTGAATAACGTGGATACTACTGACCGCCAACAATTGAGTTCAAAGGTGGATTCTTCGGATGGTGAAGGTGAGATCAGGGTCAACAAGGCCTCTACTGTCGAAGGCTTTACGGTTGAAGGAGCGGGAACCATGTTGGAAGAGAACTTTCGGCGGTAGCCTCACTTTACCGGTCTATCAATCAACCGCTTTTGAGAAGGTAAAATCGGGTTATCTGTAGGTTGCGATGTGCCGGAGACAAATTCGTTAATATATCAGGAAGCAGAGAGGAGGCATCGACCGCAGGATGTGAAGACTACCCTGGGTTGAACTTTGCAAGGCCCCGTGTCACTGCCAACGAGAAGTAAGCCCGAGGTACAGTGACAAAGTGTGCTAATCTAAACGACTTGTTTGGAGCACGTGCGAAATTGAATTTGTCCAGCGCGAATTGTGTATAATGTAGCCAACGCAAGTCATAGTCAAAGAGTTAGGCGTATTGTGGAGTCATCCGGGATGCAGAAGGACAGCCGGCACGACATCGGTTCCCCATGGCGGCCTGACAATGTGAGGCTTTTTGCCAGCTGATGGATAGCTCAGTAACGCCTAACTACACTAGGCAAGAGGCTCCTAGGATTCCGGTTTGGCAAATCACTCTACCAACTCTGTTGGTTCGAAAAGAGACACGCGCAAACTTCCTTATTGTAAAATGTTCCTATATTTGAATTCCGACTAAAGTCATTCGGTATTTCAAAAGTGGCTTTGAGGGCTATCTTGCGCTATTGAAAACAGTGTCCCTCTTCAAACTCTGTGTATTCTCTTGTGACTTCTTCGAATGTGACCCGGGAACTGTTCAAGCATCAGCTGCACATAACGCACATACCCGTCCCTGCTATCGTGCTCCATGGAAAACAGCTTGCATGAAGTGGTTCGCTGATCCCTATCATTCACTCACACTCCCATCCAACATTCGATCAGCTGCATGCTTACAAAACCGTTTTGGAATCAACATCCTTTTTATTCATGTGCATTATTGTGCACGCATCACCTGGATTGCTGGAAAATGTAAAATTGACGCTTATTAGTAGGTCCAGCGGAATGACCTTATGTGAGCTACACTTAGAACACGCACGTAGAAAACATACAGACCTCCAATGTACGTGTGCACTGGTTTCCGCACACACTTGCTCACCTGTAAAATTCTATTCCTTCCCGTAAGTACTAGAATTATGAAGCCTGTAAGCCTTCAGGCGATGGTTAATCTTAGCCGACATCAACAGATTACTGACTATCAAGCAATACCCTACGCAAAAAACTACGGAAAAATACAGCTCCTTCATGGCTGACAAAATCACAGTGAAACCCTGATTCATCAATGTTGCTTCTTCCTCTGTCTCGAACCCTCTTTGTTAACCCCATAACAACATTTGTTTGCCACCAAATATGGATTTAAGTTTGAACAGCGGTCTTGTTAGGCAAATTGGCAGTAGGGAACGCACATTACCACGTGATAATCGTCCTAATTGTAGCTGCCTTCCGCTAATTATTGCGAACTACAATAGCACCTAGTTGATGGCCTCATATATTCCATCAACCAACGCAGAAATCTTATTACCGCATGAAGTGATCATCAAAAATATTGCGTACACATTATTTGTCGTCGTTAGTGCGATAATCCCACATTTTCTCATTCAACACATGACGTTGTTCCCACTTCCATCCTTCCACAGAAATCCACTAAGCAAGAAACACTTCTGCGATGAGTAGACGCACAGAACCCCATTCTGACCGAACAATTTGTGTGATTTTCAGTTTTTAGACGGTCCCCAGCAGTCGAAGAACTTCTGCGCCTCAGTCTGCCCAATCGTTTACCGGATTTTGACATTTCCCGTCGTCCCTCGATTAAGCCGATTTATTTCATTATTTTCCCGACGTTATTTGTGTAAAGCAATAGCCAAAACCTCTGGAGGTGTGTTTGGACATATTTGCTGGCGTGACCCTTAACGACTTCGAACATTTGCCCACGCGCAACTTGTAGAAGATGAATCAATGTGACACCACGTCTTTTGGACTGAATCGGTGAGACGAGTGAACTAACTTCGTTCCTGCTGTGTGCGTCAGACTTGTACAAACTGCAGCCATTTTCTATCCGATTACGCCGTTTTGAGAACAGATTTAATGTTTGACGTATTGTACGCTTATCTGTCGTTTTGTATCGTTCTAGTTGCAGGCAATGATCGTGCACATTCAATTGTGCTCTCCACATGTGTAACTTTTGCCAAATTTTTGCTGGATCTACTCTCGCTCAATGCCTCAGGGCTCACCGTAACGTTCAGTTGGAAGATGCAGTTATGGGCTTTAAATGGGAGACAGAAGTAGACAAGCAGTGACCGCTGAAAAGTATTGCGTGAGCCAACTTTAGGAGAAGCAGGGTGGGAGTGAAATGGCTTCCAGCTGTGAAGCCGCTGGGGGACGCAGTTTCGGCTGAAATTATGAGATCGGGCGACATTTTGAATGCATCCAGTGCCACGCCTTCTTTTCCACCGCCGCGTGTACTGGTGTACGTCATTAGTACGGGTGCCTAAGGGTAATGCTGCATTTCCGACCAACCGCAGCAAGGTGTTGGCCCTGTCTGGCGGTCAGCTCTCTGTTACCGGTATGGCCGACTTGCAGTTGAGAAGTTGTGCGCTTAACCCTGGTCCGCTGGATGTCTAAAGCTGCTTTGCTGAAGATCAGTGGAAATGTGGTGGTTGAAAAAGTGATATGTAGTTGCGCATTTTGTAGCAAGCGCACATGGAAACGTGCGTGCATAAAAGGCAATCGGGAGAAGATGGTTGTGGCCGAGAATCTCAGTAGAGCCGTGAGATTGATGGTCACTACTGAGTTATATGGAGGTTTCATCCATAGATAATATGAAGAAGGGCTGCTATCGTAAGGTTGCAGTGAATTAGAGGTAAAGAGTGGTATATCAGCCCTCTGTTTTATGCTACACCATGGGCTCAAGGCAGTTGAGTCACTGTATCACGTGCCCTCCTCTACTTTACAGTACAGCCAAGGTGCCGGTTGCCTTTTGTTGACGAAGTTTTTTACTGGCTTACAGGTAATCGAGAGTAGGTGACTTTCACTGAAAGGTGTACTCATTCGGAGGTATCAAAATTGGACGTTGAGGTACTTTCACGAATACCGTACCATTGCGTGGTGGTCATACACATTAAGTTAGCGCACTTGTTTCTATGCCACCAACTGCACCACAACTATTTCGCTGTGAGAGTGAGAGATATATAATGATGAAGAAAGAGCATTTTGTAATTTTTGGATACACATAGGTCACCCAGTTATGCAACGAAGCCTCGTTAGCCCATCCGATAGATGGTTGACGCCACTACACCACTCTGAGTAGTCGTCAGATTTTGCGGCAGTCCCGCTCGCCTTGCAAAGCAACATATGGGATTGATGAGTGTAGCCAAACGGAATGGAGGGGAGAGAACAGAATGAACATATAAGGCAGGTTGAAGTGCATCGCAACGGGTTAGTAAAAGAAAGTGAGGAGGTGCTGATGGCACGGTGAGCACCTAAAGGGAGGCGAGCAATGCAAACTGTTGAAGTGAACATGTGGAACCCATTAACAAAACTGGCGTTTGAATTATCAGGAACATTGGGTTGTCCCGCACATTGCTGATGTCACCAATAGCAACAACTGTCACACTGGACTCAGTTTCCGAGGTGTTCACCCTCCGTCCTCCTGGCCACATCCCGAACAACGTTGGTCGTCCACGGAGGAAAGTTGCTCGCGACGAATGCCACGCCCCTTCTTTTATTGTGACATAAACGGACGATGGTTTGCTGCGGATATGGCGCAATCCGATGTCACTTGCGAACTCCGCATCGTCCATCAATGCTGGCTACTTCTCAGAACCCACTATGGGAGACGTCGCTTACGTGTATTGTTCTCTAGGTTTTGCTCTAGAACTTAATGCTGAAGGTTGGCACACCTGCGGTCGAGTGAATGTGTGCCCAGGACCAGCGGAGTAATAAGTCACTTGACGACCCCAGGAACACTTTTGTGTGATATAGCTATTTTCAAAGACCGTTTCAAAGTTCTCACCGCCCACACATGCCCCCCGGTGGGAATGCTGCTGATAATCTCACAAACGTTCGAAGTAAAGTTTCTAACCTCAATCAGTGTGCTTGTCTTACTTTTAACCTTCTCTTTAATAAAACATATCAAACCTGTGTCGTCCATGTTAAGCCTTGCGAATAGTCCGGCAATAGCCACCTTCCGTTTTGCAATAAATCTCTTGCCTTGACTAAGTCATCATTGCAACGCCACACAAAGCGTCCGCCTGGCAGTTTCCAGTTAGAGAACAACGAACACATACAGGACCCATGACCTTCGACGCCAGCGATGTGCTCATCAAGAAAGGTTACTCTCTCCGGTTGCCTGTCTGACAATCAGACAGTCTTCCTCCAGTTGCTGCCAGCTATTTTCGGCGCGTGCGAAGTAGGCTGCTCGGATGCACAGATGCCGCCCATTTCACAAGCAGAACGTCGACCCTTTAATAACGGCACCGTAACCATCCGTCTGGATTTTGCTTCGAAGTACTCATTTCGATAGCCTTACAGCACGCAGTCGAATAACGTGGACTTCGGTAACAGATTACCCTTGATATACCTATCACCCGCGTCCACCCTATTATTCCTCCAATTTTTGCAATGCACAATACCACGTCATGCATACGAGACCCAATGATCTTTCACAGGAAGCACGCAGGTTTGCGCATTTTAACCAGGCTCCCCGTTGAGATTCCAAATGCAGCTAACTCTCCCATTGAAATTCCTTGGAATCTGCAACACAAAAGCCGGCTCAATATCTCAGCCATGAAGTATATTTCCAACAATATGCTTTTAAATTGCATACATCTGTCGACCATATTCTGTTTCAAATGGAGTGAACAGGAAAAAATCTCAGAATCAGGAGAATATTCCTGTAAGCATTACTACGTTTCCTCCCTTGAATGACCACCCGAAATCCTCTCGGTGTTGTCAAACATTCTTCTCATTCTATTTACCGTCTGTACAAAGATAATGGACATCTAAATTCGGCAATAATGGTACACTAGGAATAGCTTATAACCGATCTCCTTTCGCGTTATTCAATAGCAGCTGTTCGCATGTGGTATATATTTTATCAATCAACACAATGCTATTAACGTCACATAGGAGGTTATGTCGGACTATCACATGTTCCATTGTTCGTCATGGCTCACATAGTTAGTTTCACGTTATCCCGTTTATCGCATAATTCCTCTCTCCATTCTTGGTTTCACTGATACATCCCGTACGAGAAAACATCGCACCCCGCCCGGGCTCTTAAAATTCCGCAGTGGTTGTGCATATCGCGAGCTCCTCGAAATTCTTAGGAATTTGAACGAAGATTGACGTCCGGTCGAGAGGTCCATGCATTCCTCGCAAAAGTATGTGCGTTTCCACCTCGCCCACATCATGAGAAAATTTCTGCACTTTTTATCGGGACTATCTACATGGAATAATGGGAAAATTCTTCGCCAATACACACTCTTCATCCTCCGACCACCTTTTTTTGGCACGACCTTGAGCATCAGGCTAGCGATCACCTTGTGGAGTCCAAATTGATGTAACAAATCAATTATTTTATCGAATCGTGCAGACCCCGAGCACTATCTTCTCAAAACCGTGAAGCTCGAAGTTTCCTGCCTAGACTTGAATTCTTCCTCCACATAATGTCTGTTTTTGTCTCTTTTGTAGCTCTACTCACTTAGCTGACTCGTTGTACAATTATGAAATTTGGTGTTCAATTATGTATATGCTAAAAACCACTGCGTTGATCACGCTCTCCTGAGTGTGTTTCTCACAAACGCGTCGAGAAATATACAATTATTATCATTATTATCATTATTATTACTGTGTTGGGTACCTGTTCACTACAGTCGTCCGAACATCCTTAGTAAGCATCAGTCGCTGTGAACTTTCCATCGCGACCTTTCAACAATGCAAAATTTCATTCAGAAGAAAACTATAAAAAACGCCTTCACCGTTACATTACTGTCCGTAGCAACAACGTGCCATAAATGAATGGCTCCCTTGTTCCACTCAGTCATGAAACCCGCT
Organism: Paragonimus westermani; assembly: GCA_008508345.1. NCBI lineage: Eukaryota > Metazoa > Platyhelminthes > Trematoda > Plagiorchiida > Troglotrematidae > Paragonimus > Paragonimus westermani. The sequence goes on along the minus strand of QNGE01001488.1, from coordinate 44,657 downwards.
TTCGTAATTTACGCTTCCATAATTTGCGTAAAGTTCCCGCAGCTTTTCGTGCGTAGACGACGCGACCAACAGCCTGCCTTTACTGTTCGTTTCCAAGTACATAGGTCCCATGAGTTCTACCACCTACCGTACACTCCATAGAATGTCCTCGTGGCGCGCGTTTCGAAAAAGCAAGTGATTACTGCGTGAATGCTTAATTTGAAGTTTCCCTTATGAATGTTATCGCTGATATTATTCCATATAATCTGGCCACATTCTACTTACGTCCAAGTATACTCGAGAATATAATCATATTTACGAAACATGGTGACCAAAATCACTAGTCATACAAGATCCGCTGGTGCCAAAGCCACAATATCGAGCTCTAAAGCCGATATTGATCGTTCTAAGGGCAAATGTTCTAGGCCCAGAACTCATGTGGGATATCCTAAGGTTACTGTCATTAGAAAGCTGAAGATAACCTGGTGATTGCCATCTCTCAGACTGAAAACTGTTCTGTTCTTGTAGATAGTGTATTGGCGGATTTATTTGTTGAGGCATCTAAGCTAGAAGCTGAGCTCTCTCAATTAAGGGCAAGTCACACTTTACTGGATTCCCTAAAAGAGAATCCTGTCTCTCTGTCCCAAGATGGATGACGTTCGGAATGCCAGTATTTTCATCAACACATTGATAACAGAAATCACAAAACGGATTGGTTGCTCAAACGATGCCACCATATTCAGTGTGTCAGACAGGCGGCACTTAAAAAGCATTAAAAAGGTACTCTCGAAGGTTACTGGAATAGACCAAACACCATATACCTGCATCCGTCTTCGTAAGAAGACACAAAAATTCTGTTGCCTGCTATTATTCAAATTGCATAGCAGGGCAATTGCAGAACAGTTCATACAGAGCCAGGACTTTATTAAGTCTGAAAACCTCGCTTAAACTGATATAACTTATAGAGGACATAACGTCCCTTGAAAGAGAATGCCAAAAACTCTTACTGGGCAGAACCTCCGCCTCTGTCTCTAACCATGTGATTCAGGATGCATCGAAACAGGGTACAGCGATATCCAAAGATGACAAACTGGGTTCTAAAGATCGCGCAGTATCGTTTTGTTGTACCACGTCCGAATGCACCGGCGACCCTACCAACAATGCTAACTCCATCAAAGAGAACAAATTCGCTGACCTGATTGATCTAACAGTAGATCTTGACGGTTCCAATAGCATGCCGAGCGTTTGGGGTACCTCGGTTGAGAAACCAACTGGCAAAAGAGGGCACAAGAATGATTGTATGCATATAGAAATCAATGGAGCTTCTAGAGCGCAACTTATCTGCGCGGTAACTGGCTCAACTAAGACAGGACATCGGCAGTCTATTAATCAAAGACACGTTGGTGTCTCAACCTCGAACCAATCCTGTAGGAAACCACGAACCGATCATCAATGGGTGCTCGTGATAAAAAAACCCTCTCCAAATCATTACCCTACGGGTCGCCAGAGGTCTCCTCCTGTGCATCATAAGGGAATAAACAGGCAATAAAACGCAAACCTGTACCTGGCGATTCAAAAGACGCATTTCTTACCAACCCCCCAATTCCAGGCCTCTCCCTAGTAATTGCAGTCTCTTGCGTGACGCATCTTTGCATGTAAGAATAAACCGGGGCCCCTCTGAAGTTGGTTATCCTATGTTCAACACCCCGTCAAATAGGGATAGAAGTTACCCTTCGAATACTCACTTAAACGCAACCCGCGATGTCTTCGTTGCCAACAAGCAGGCGGGCATGACCAATTCACCTAAGCCTTACCCTTTTTAGCGGGACACATACCTTTAAAACCTCCCCTGCCAACTCCGCCCCCCATTGTTACACTACCCAACCATACCCTACTTGCACTTTTCCAACACTTCCTGTCATGAACTCAAACGCAGGCGACACCTAACCATTCTCTGATGAGCTCGTCACAGGGACATCAGACCAAGCATTGTCACCAGAGTCATTGAATCATGAAGATATTTCTGTTTCTAGATATTTCTAAATGTATAAAAATGATGCCGAACAAGAAAAATGCTCTAAGTTTGCTGCTTTGCAATGCACGTTCGCTAATTAGTAAGATGCATATCTTTAGATTCTTTATATTCTCACATAATCCTTATATTATTTTAGTCACTGAAGCTTGGTGACCCCTCAAACTACAGACATACAACTAAACCTTATAGGTTATCACATGTTCCGCAGAAATCGTGGTATAGGACGAGGTGGAGGATGTTTAATCTACCTAAATGAGCAATATTCTGCAACCATGTCTTGGTATGATAGATGACTCCTTGTAGCTGTTATTGTTTACTGTACTCAGTGAATCACTCTTAGGATGTGTCTACAGACCAGCTAACGCCACTCAGGACGACTTGACGAACCTTATTAGTGGACTGAACTATGTATCAGTCTCACCTTCACAGTACAAAATAATTGGCGGAGACTTCAACATGCCCAATATCTCCTGGACATCTTTCACTGCCCCCGCAAGTCAAGCTGAGTTCCTTGCATGTGTCCAAGTAAACGGATGGCGGCAACATGTTTCAGCGCCTACTAGACAGGACCACACTTTAAACCTCATCTTTACCACAAGCATCTCTTCTGCCACTGTATTCGTCTTGGAACAGTTTCCAAGAAGTGATCATAACATAGTCAACTTTATTTTCGATCTGAAAGCTGTTGAAGAGTCGACCGTCATACACTACCGTCAAACTAAATTCCTCGACTGGAACGTGTTCACCACACTACTGGAATCTCTGCGATGGAGCACACTTTTTCTTACCTCCGATCCTGTTATTGCAACTGAGGCATTTAATAAACACTTCAGGTCTTGCATGAACATCTTTGCCCAGCAAAAGTCAAAACATCGTAATGTGTACGGTAACGGCGTAATTCTCACTCCAAAGGAGCAAGGTAAGCTCAAAAGTCTTCAATCACAGCACCGAAAAACATGCGACTTCTTCCTCATCATGCAAATGCATAAAATGTTCAATGCCATTGAATATAGAACCAAAGTGCTCCACACGAGTGAGGAAGAACGTGCGCTTAACAGCACAGATAGGAACTTGCAGTTGATGAGATGCAGGAATAATTGGAGAGACCCCGCCATCTCAGTAGTGACATTGCAGGGCAAAACCACTGTAGATGACCCTGTAACAGTCTGAGGTTTTTAATTCGTATTTTGCCGCTTCCGTCAGCATTGAAGGACACATACTGCCCCCACCTCCTCCTCTAAGTACAGGTACGTTCTTAAATCATATCCCTGTTGATGCAGGGCTCATACACTCTCAGTTAGCTATTATTAAACCTTTTCACCTACTTGGCCCTGATGGCATCCATCCCGTTGCTCTAAAATACGGAGATGAAAACATCCCTCTACTTCTGTTTGATATCTATACACTTTCTCTAACATCAGGTTCCTTCCCTCTTCAGTGGTGGCTCGAGATATGAAGTCAGCAGTTATCGTCCCATCAACCATACTTCAATTTGTTCTAGGGTGTGGAAAAGGACAATAAAATGTCGCATGATCAAATTCCTGTTATCACGTAACCTTACAGACCACTCTCAGCATGGGTTTCTCAACAAGCGTTCTTGCATGACATGCCAGCTAGAATTTCTCAACCACGTGACAGAACCTACTGACGCCGGCTACGCGATTAGCATTTTACTGTTGGACATGGCGAAGGCTCTTGATCGTGTGCCTTATATGCGTCTTTTGCTCAAAATATCACCCTTTGTTATACGTGATCCATTGCTTAGCTGGTTTTCTTCACACCTTACAGTGAATATAGGAGAAAATTGCCCAAATCCCAGACCACCTCATAGTGGGGTGATACAAGGAAGTGTTCTGAGACCGTTACTCTTTTTCATATATATAAACGATATATGTCAAGTTATCAAGCATGGCAAACTATCCCTATTCGTTGATGATATCAAACCTGTTCATAGCTTCCCTCCTGGCGATCTAAATCCATGTTTGGAAAATATACGGAAGGACCTCATGTCATTCGAGACTTGGTGTCATACTTTGCTGATGAACTTTTCAGCCAATAAATCCACTATCGTTGTGCATGGTTGTCACGTACCAGATAGCTCTCAAAAGCTGGACGGTCACAGCATATCAACCGCCAACTCAGTACGTCACCTGGGTTTACGCTACTCAAACTCATTCAGCTTCGCAGAAGACATACCGTTCCTATTCGCTAAAACCAGAAGGATGATAGGTAACATTAAACACTAATTCTTCCTACCTGCTGCACGATTACACCCTTATAACCTGTGTACGACCACAGTTTGTGTACTGCACGTTCATATATGGCCATCTGCGCAAGTCTGATAGGCCAACCCTGGAAAGCCTTCAAGATGCATTCACGAAAAGCTTATTGGGTTATCCATCTTCTCCGCGCTACAGAGAACACTGCCGGACGCTTGCGCTCGATCCTCTCTGGTTACGGCGACTCACGCTTAATCTTTCGTTTATATATAATCTGGTATATGGCAACAAATTCACCGTCAGCTTTGCGACTAGCCTAAAACACAGGCCGAAGTATAGCCTCAGAAACAAGGACTTCACATTGACAGCTATTGAATCCCGGAAAAGACTGCGTTCAAATTTTTCCCCAATAAAATATTCCTACAGTTGGATCAAACTCCCGTATGCAATTAGATCCAGTAAGAATATACACCAATTCGAACGAAACTTAGAAACTTTCTTAACAATGACGAACGTCATGTCCATTTTCAAGCTCTACTTGTCTGAGGACGTTATCTTCGAAAACGGACCTAACAACATTTGACGGAAAACCCCCTGTTTTGCGTGATGTTAAGTCATGCATTTCTCGAACCGATCAAAACTACCGCTTTAAGGAGAGACCTTCTACTTTCAGACTTGCCAGCGAACATGATAACATGTATATAGTCAACACGTATTGGTGTCGATATACATGCCCGTCAGTAACAACCCAAACAACCTGACATACTCTTACCCCATACTTGTTGATAGCTTGTGTGTCTGTGTTGTAAACCACCATGCAAAAGCTGGACATTCTAAATTCTTTCGAAAAACTCAATCTTTTTGTCTCATGACTGCATAATAACCTCGAGCCTCAACTCTTCCTTTTCCTCCCCTGATAGACCACCCGAAATCCTCTCGGTGTTGTCAAACATTCTTCTCATTCTATTTACCGTCTGTACAAAGATAATGGACATCTAAATTCGGCAATAATGGTACACTAGGAATAGCTTATAACCGATCTCCTTTCGCGTTATTCAATAGCAGCTGTTCGCATGTGGTATATATTTTATCAATCAACACAATGCTATTAACGTCACATAGGAGGTTATGTCGGACTATCACATGTTCCATTGTTCGTCATGGCTCACATAGTTAGTTTCACGTTATCCCGTTTATCGCATAATTCCTCTCTCCATTCTTGGTTTCACTGATACATCCCGTACGAGAAAACATCGCACCCCGCCCGGGCTCTTAAAATTCCGCAGTGGTTGTGCATATCGCGAGCTCCTCGAAATTCTTAGGAATTTGAACGAAGATTGACGTCCGGTCGAGAGGTCCATGCATTCCTCGCAAAAGTATGTGCGTTTCCACCTCGCCCACATCATGAGAAAATTTCTGCACTTTTTATCGGGACTATCTACATGGAATAATGGGAAAATTCTTCGCCAATACACACTCTTCATCCTCCGACCACCTTTTTTTGGCACGACCTTGAGCATCAGGCTAGCGATCACCTTGTGGAGTCCAAATTGATGTAACAAATCAATTATTTTATCGAATCGTGCAGACCCCGAGCACTATCTTCTCAAAACCGTGAAGCTCGAAGTTTCCTGCCTAGACTTGAATTCTTCCTCCACATAATGTCTGTTTTTGTCTCTTTTGTAGTTCTACTCACTTAGCTGACTCGTTGTACAATTATGAAATTTGGTGTTCAATTATGTATATGCTAAAAACCACTGCGTTGATCACGCTCTCCTGAGTGTGTTTCTCACAAACGCGTCGAGAAATATACAATTATTATCATTATTATCATTATTATTACTGTGTTGGGTACCTGTTCACTACAGTCGTCCGAACATCCTTAGTAAGCATCAGTCGCTGTGAACTTTCCATCGCGACCTTTCAACAATGCAAAATTTCATTCAGAAGAAAACTATAAAAAACGCCTTCACCGTTACATTACTGTCCGTAGCAACAACGTGCCATAAATGAATGGCTCCCTTGTTCCACTCAGTCATGAAACCCGCTTTCGTAATTTACGCTTCCATAATTTGCGTAAAGTTCCCGCAGCTTTTCGTGCGTAGACGACGCGACCAACAGCCTGCCTTTACTGTTCGTTTCCAAGTACATAGGTCCCATGAGTTCTACCACCTACCGTACACTCCATAGAATGTCCTCGTGGCGCGCGTTTCGAAAAAGCAAGTGATTACTGCGTGAATGCTTAATTTGAAGTTTCCCTTATGAATGTTATCGCTGATATTATTCCATATAATCTGGCCACATTCTACTTACGTCCAAGTATACTCGAGAATATAATCATATTTACGAAACATGGTGACCAAAATCACTAGTCATACAAGATCCGCTGGTGCCAAAGCCACAATATCGAGCTCTAAAGCCGATATTGATCGTTCTAAGGGCAAATGTTCTAGGCCCAGAACTCATGTGGGATATCCTAAGGTTACTGTCATTAGAAAGCTGAAGATAACCTGGTGATTGCCATCTCTCAGACTGAAAACTGTTCTGTTCTTGTAGATAGTGTATTGGCGGATTTATTTGTTGAGGCATCTAAGCTAGAAGCTGAGCTCTCTCAATTAAGGGCAAGTCACACTTTACTGGATTCCCTAAAAGAGAATCCTGTCTCTCTGTCCCAAGATGGATGACGTTCGGAATGCCAGTATTTTCATCAACACATTGATAACAGAAATCACAAAACGGATTGGTTGCTCAAACGATGCCACCATATTCAGTGTGTCAGACAGGCGGCACTTAAAAAGCATTAAAAAGGTACTCTCGAAGGTTACTGGAATAGACCAAACACCATATACCTGCATCCGTCTTCGTAAGAAGACACAAAAATTCTGTTGCCTGCTATTATTCAAATTGCATAGCAGGGCAATTGCAGAACAGTTCATACAGAGCCAGGACTTTATTAAGTCTGAAAACCTCGCTTAAACTGATATAACTTATAGAGGACATAACGTCCCTTGAAAGAGAATGCCAAAAACTCTTACTGGGCAGAACCTCCGCCTCTGTCTCTAACCATGTGATTCAGGATGCATCGAAACAGGGTACAGTGATATCCAAAGATGACAAACTGAGTTCTAAAGATCGCGCAGTATCGTTTTGTTGTACCACGTCCGAATGCACCGGCGACCCTACCAACAATGCTAACTCCATCAAAGAGAACAAATTCGCTGACCTGATTGATCTAACAGTAGATCTTGACGGTTCCAATAGCATGCCGAGCGTTTGGGGTACCTCGGTTGAGAAACCAACTGGCAAAAGAGGGCACAAGAATGATTGTATGCATATAGAAATCAATGGAGCTTCTAGAGCGCAACTTATCTGCGCGGTAACTGGCTCAACTAAGACAGGACATCGGCAGTCTATTAATCAAAGACACGTTGGTGTCTCAACCTCGAACCAATCCTGTAGGAAACCACGAACCGATCATCAATGGGTGCTCGTGATAAAAAAACCCTCTCCAAATCATTACCCTACGGGTCGCCAGAGGTCTCCTCCTGTGCATCATAAGGGAATAAACAGGCAATAAAACGCAAACCTGTACCTGGCGATTCAAAAGACGCATTTCTTACCAACCCCCCAATTCCAGGCCTCTCCCTAGTAATTGCAGTCTCTTGCGTGACGCATCTTTGCATGTAAGAATAAACCGGGGCCCCTCTGAAGTTGGTTATCCTATGTTCAACACCCCGTCAAATAGGGATAGAAGTTACCCTTCGAATACTCACTTAAACGCAACCCGCGATGTCTTCGTTGCCAACAAGCAGGCGGGCATGACCAATTCACCTAAGCCTTACCCTTTTTAGCGGGACACATACCTTTAAAACCTCCCCTGCCAACTCCGCCCCCCATTGTTACACTACCCAACCATACCCTACTTGCACTTTTCCAACACTTCCTGTCATGAACTCAAACGCAGGCGACACCTAACCATTCTCTGATGAGCTCGTCACAGGGACATCAGACCAAGCATTGTCACCAGAGTCATTGAATCATGAAGATATTTCTGTTTCTAGATATTTCTAAATGTATAAAAATGATGCCGAACAAGAAAAATGCTCTAAGTTTGCTGCTTTGCAATGCACGTTCGCTAATTAGTAAGATGCATATCTTTAGATTCTTTATATTCTCACATAATCCTTATATTATTTTAGTCACTGAAGCTTGGTGACCCCTCAAACTACAGACATACAACTAAACCTTATAGGTTATCACATGTTCCGCAGAAATCGTGGTATAGGACGAGGTGGAGGATGTTTAATCTACCTAAATGAGCAATATTCTGCAACCATGTCTTGGTATGATAGATGACTCCTTGTAGCTGTTATTGTTTACTGTACTCAGTGAATCACTCTTAGGATGTGTCTACAGACCAGCTAACGCCACTCAGGACGACTTGACGAACCTTATTAGTGGACTGAACTATGTATCAGTCTCACCTTCACAGTACAAAATAATTGGCGGAGACTTCAACATGCCCAATATCTCCTGGACATCTTTCACTGCCCCCGCAAGTCAAGCTGAGTTCCTTGCATGTGTCCAAGTAAACGGATGGCGGCAACATGTTTCAGCGCCTACTAGACAGGACCACACTTTAAACCTCATCTTTACCACAAGCATCTCTTCTGCCACTGTATTCGTCTTGGAACAGTTTCCAAGAAGTGATCATAACATAGTCAACTTTATTTTCGATCTGAAAGCTGTTGAAGAGTCGACCGTCATACACTACCGTCAAACTAAATTCCTCGACTGGAACGTGTTCACCACACTACTGGAATCTCTGCGATGGAGCACACTTTTTCTTACCTCCGATCCTGTTATTGCAACTGAGGCATTTAATAAACACTTCAGGTCTTGCATGAACATCTTTGCCCAGCAAAAGTCAAAACATCGTAATGTGTACGGTAACGGCGTAATTCTCACTCCAAAGGAGCAAGGTAAGCTCAAAAGTCTTCAATCACAGCACCGAAAAACATGCGACTTCTTCCTCATCATGCAAATGCATAAAATGTTCAATGCCATTGAATATAGAACCAAAGTGCTCCACACGAGTGAGGAAGAACGTGCGCTTAACAGCACAGATAGGAACTTGCAGTTGATGAGATGCAGGAATAATTGGAGAGACCCCGCCATCTCAGTAGTGACATTGCAGGGCAAAACCACTGTAGATGACCCTGTAACAGTCTGAGGTTTTTAATTCGTATTTTGCCGCTTCCGTCAGCATTGAAGGACACATACTGCCCCCACCTCCTCCTCTAAGTACAGGTACGTTCTTAAATCATATCCCTGTTGATGCAGGGCTCATACACTCTCAGTTAGCTATTATTAAACCTTTTCACCTACTTGGCCCTGATGGCATCCATCCCGTTGCTCTAAAATACGGAGATGAAAACATCCCTCTACTTCTGTTTGATATCTATACACTTTCTCTAACATCAGGTTCCTTCCCTCTTCAGTGGTGGCTCGAGATATGAAGTCAGCAGTTATCGTCCCATCAACCATACTTCAATTTGTTCTAGGGTGTGGAAAAGGACAATAAAATGTCGCATGATCAAATTCCTGTTATCACGTAACCTTACAGACCACTCTCAGCATGGGTTTCTCAACAAGCGTTCTTGCATGACATGCCAGCTAGAATTTCTCAACCACGTGACAGAACCTACTGACGCCGGCTACGCGATTAGAATTTTACTGTTGGACATGGCGAAGGCTCTTGATCGTGTGCCTTATATGCGTCTTTTGCTCAAAATATCACCCTTTGTTATACGTGATCCATTGCTTAGCTGGTTTTCTTCACACCTTACAGTGAATATAGGAGAAAATTGCCCAAATCCCAGACCACCTCATAGTGGGGTGATACAAGGAAGTGTTCTGAGACCGTTACTCTTTTTCATATATATAAACGATATATGTCAAGTTATCAAGCATGGCAAACTATCCCTATTCGTTGATGATATCAAACCTGTTCATAGCTTCCCTCCTGGCGATCTAAATCCATGTTTGGAAAATATACGGAAGGACCTCATGTCATTCGAGACTTGGTGTCATACTTTGCTGATGAACTTTTCAGCCAATAAATCCACTATCGTTGTGCATGGTTGTCACGTACCAGATAGCTCTCAAAAGCTGGACGGTCACAGCATATCAACCGCCAACTCAGTACGTCACCTGGGTTTACGCTACTCAAACTCATTCAGCTTCGCAGAAGACATACCGTTCCTATTCGCTAAAACCAGAAGGATGATAGGTAACATTAAACACTAATTCTTCCTACCTGCTGCACGATTACACCCTTATAACCTGTGTACGACCACAGTTTGTGTACTGCACGTTCATATATGGCCATCTGCGCAAGTCTGATAGGCCAACCCTGGAAAGCCTTCAAGATGCATTCACGAAAAGCTTATTGGGTTATCCATCTTCTCCGCGCTACAGAGAACACTGCCGGACGCTTGCGCTCGATCCTCTCTGGTTACGGCGACTCACGCTTAATCTTTCGTTTATATATAATCTGGTATATGGCAACAAATTCACCGTCAGCTTTGCGACTAGCCTAAAACACAGGCCGAAGTATAGCCTCAGAAACAAGGACTTCACATTGACAGCTATTGAATCCCGGAAAAGACTGCGTTCAAATTTTTCCCCAATAAAATATTCCTACAGTTGGATCAAACTCCCGTATGCAATTAGATCCAGTAAGAATATACACCAATTCGAACGAAACTTAGAAACTTTCTTAACAATGACGAACGTCATGTCCATTTTCAAGCTCTACTTGTCTGAGGACGTTATCTTCGAAAACGGACCTAACAACATTTGACGGAAAACCCCCTGTTTTGCGTGATGTTAAGTCATGCATTTCTCGAACCGATCAAAACTACCGCTTTAAGGAGAGACCTTCTACTTTCAGACTTGCCAGCGAACATGATAACATGTATATAGTCAACACGTATTGGTGTCGATATACATGCCCGTCAGTAACAACCCAAACAACCTGACATACTCTTACCCCATACTTGTTGATAGCTTGTGTGTCTGTGTTGTAAACCACCATGCAAAAGCTGGACATTCTAAATTCTTTCGAAAAACTCAATCTTTTTGTCTCATGACTGCATAATAACCTCGAGCCTCAACTCTTCCTTTTCCTCCCCTGATAGACCACCCGAAATCCTCTCGGTGTTGTCAAACATTCTTCTCATTCTATTTACCGTCTGTACAAAGATAATGGACATCTAAATTCGGCAATAATGGTACACTAGGAATAGCTTATAACCGATCTCCTTTCGCGTTATTCAATAGCAGCTGTTCGCATGTGGTATATATTTTATCAATCAACACAATGCTATTAACGTCACATAGGAGGTTATGTCGGACTATCACATGTTCCATTGTTCGTCATGGCTCACATAGTTAGTTTCACGTTATCCCGTTTATCGCATAATTCCTCTCTCCATTCTTGGTTTCACTGATACATCCCGTACGAGAAAACATCGCACCCCGCCCGGGCTCTTAAAATTCCGCAGTGGTTGTGCATATCGCGAGCTCCTCGAAATTCTTAGGAATTTGAACGAAGATTGACGTCCGGTCGAGAGGTCCATGCATTCCTCGCAAAAGTATGTGCGTTTCCACCTCGCCCACATCATGAGAAAATTTCTGCACTTTTTATCGGGACTATCTACATGGAATAATGGGAAAATTCTTCGCCAATACACACTCTTCATCCTCCGACCACCTTTTTTTGGCACGACCTTGAGCATCAGGCTAGCGATCACCTTGTGGAGTCCAAATTGATGTAACAAATCAATTATTTTATCGAATCGTGCAGACCCCGAGCACTATCTTCTCAAAACCGTGAAGCTCGAAGTTTCCTGCCTAGACTTGAATTCTTCCTCCACATAATGTCTGTTTTTGTCTCTTTTGTAGTTCTACTCACTTAGCTGACTCGTTGTACAATTATGAAATTTGGTGTTCAATTATGTATATGCTAAAAACCACTGCGTTGATCACGCTCTCCTGAGTGTGTTTCTCACAAACGCGTCGAGAAATATACCATTATTATTATTATCATTATTATTATTATAAAAACACAAGAAGAAGCATTAGAATACAACGTCGTATGAAATGGTAGCCGCTACATAGGCGCCCGTGGCAACCGTTGATTTCTGCGACCAGCGTCGTACGCAGATGAGTATTTTTGTTTGTGGTCCTGATGAAAGGCATAGCCCATGGATTGGTTTCCCAATTAAATAACCCGTGTGATATCCGCCTTCCTGTTTTACAACAGCGGTGGACACCACCATCTGTGGTGGCCTGGCTCAAAATGGCAGTCAGGAATTTCTTCCAAGTGAACTTCGTTATTATGATTGCTGATGGCCGCGCTGTACCGCAAACACGAGGCCCTGTTCCGTAAAAATCGTTTGCGTGGGCCGACGATCTTCTTGATGACAGTGCATGACCAATACACCATAAACATCGTCACTTCTTGCCGCAGGAGAGAAACTTCAAAGTATCCATCAACTAGTTTCACCGATTCACGCGCGACCAACACGGCGGCGAGACATTGCCGAGGAGTGGACGGTCCGAATGTCATGAAAATACTGAGCTTTTTGTTTTGCCACCAGTTGACCGTATCTGCTGGGTTGGTTGTAACATCAGAGATGCGATTCGTTGGCGTGTTCTCTCTTGGCTTTCCTTGCGGCGGGCTGCTGGGAAGCCAGCAAATTAACGATCTGATTGCGTGTGGTTGCCCGTGATTTTCGAGTCACTGGTCCACAACCTAGTGAGTTTCAGACACATCACAGCCGGTAAGGATGACAAATTTCACATCATAAATATCATCTGGCAGATCCCTCAGGTGAGACCATCCATGGGCTTCCTTTTTTATCGGCGGGACAAGTCGTATGGATAGACCGGTCACTGAGTGAGCATCGTTTACGTCGACCGTCCTTTACACATTCAAGGAAACAATTCTCAAGCGGACGTTCTTGTCACGGGTAGTAAGTAACCTGTTCACAGTTGCAACTGACAAGATAGAATGAGTACCCGCGACGCCGATACTCACGAGTAGATCCCCCTACACTGCGGTGGGGTATGAGCCAGGATCTAAGGATGCACACGTTGACACTGAACCACGTACTAGGCCCAGACTTGTTTGCCTTCAAATTCTACTAGCCATATTGCAGGTACCTTGATGTTCCTTATCTTCTTCAGCCACGGGCTCTGTGTGTGTTGGGTGCAGTACGCTAGGGTAACGCCCACCGCAGCCGTCCACACAACAGCCTGGCTTAACCCAGCACACTTAGGTTCGGTTGTACAGCAACGTCTCAGCCGTCGTAAATTTTCTCATCACGTGGACACACTCATGGCTAAGAAGAAATCACACGTCGCGGAGAGGTGTCTCCGGGTACGCAAGGCACAACTGACGTGAGGGCTTTTCATCCAATCTTGGCCAATGCAAAGGCTGGATGACTCAAATAGGCCTCTTTTTCTACCTCGCCGGCTGATCCCGGACAAACGCGTTGTCCTCGTTGCGCGCAATTCCCGCACCACGCGAAACGTATTCGGTCAGTTCATGAAAGGATGACTCGCGCCATACCAAAAATGTGATTGGCAGCTTCTACCTAATTACGTTGTAGACGAACGCGTAAGACTCTCACGATGCGTTCTAGTGTTGCCACCAAGTTGAGCTCGACCATATACTTTATTCGACCCAGTGCAAAATGGCGGTTTTGCATCCGCGTAGACATTTGAGGGATATGGTTGGGGCGGATTTTCATATGACTGCACTTCAAAGGTCGCCAAATTACTCTCGTGGTAGGCTATTATATATGCGTGAAACGACAGTGGCACTGCATTACCTGGCAAATTTGGTGATCATGGAAGCCGGTCCATCACACAACCAACTAGTTTGCAACTCTTCGTTCTCGTGACCAGAGATGTCATCTTGTGCACCAGCTTCGCCAACACACGCACTCGGCCAATATGAAACACCAGGAAAACCCGAAAATTCAACGACTACACATATGCCCACATCGCCTACGCGACGAGGTGCGAATATCATAATATTCTATGTTGATCTAGTTACGTCTTACACTATTACAAGTGTATATGAAACTACTCCTCTCGTACGAATTAGTATTTCGGCAGATATTTTTTCACAGGAGTCAAGAATAATTGCTGAATTTCGTTTTCTGACGCCTATGAACATGCCGTGGTCTATAACTCGTACCAAACCTTATTTACCACAGAGATTCCAGCTCAATCTTCTATACTGACGCGATAAACAAGCTTGTGCACTGCATCAATCTGAAGGACTGTGATGACCAGGAGTTCTTTCACCCTAGGTACAATATTTCCGTGTCTGTGAGCGACGCATTGACGATGTCGATCAGATGTTGAAATGGTGTGTAACTGACGGACACCATATCAAACAGTGCATTTCTGTGCCACCGACGGCAATATGTCACTCGATTATCCTATCTAGTTCAGCCATGCGCACAAGTTGAGCATATCGCTGTCAACCAATGATGGCACTACTCCATTAAAGATTGCATTTCATCTCAGGGTAAGCACCTTGATGCGAATCATGCAGTTCAGTTCTGTCGTTTATTCAAAGATCATCCGCCCATAAACATGGAGTATTCAACTAAAAATTGATCGGCGACGCCACTCGGAACGCTCACAAAACATTAGCGACACCTAGGGTGTCCGGGTCACAACGGTGGGCTGACCCAGACCGGCAGTGGGCAAAAATATGGGGGCTGCTTAAATTACTTACGAGGTGGTCTACTCCAAAGGTGCACTGTAAATACGGCTGGAGTGGACTTCTGTAGCTGCTGCAAAACTTAGAAACAAACTCCGGCTGATTTTGCCTGACCCTCACTATAACAATGGCCGCTATGTCCTGAAACCAAAACTCATCAGGAGTCTGCGTAAGGTCTTTGATGCCTGGTTCTGCGAGTGTGTCGACTAGATTGGAGCACCTCTATCCTGATACGGCTGTGCGCTGTTTCCTTCAGACTGGCGGTCACGCTGATCGCCGACGAGGTGTTGGTTTGGCTGTGTGGTAAAGGTGGTTGCTTGTTGCGGCGGCCTGATAGACGGGTTGAGCAGTTTGAGGAGCAGCTCGACTGACTTAGGCTGGCCCATTGGGACTTGGATGCTGTGGACTGTGTGGTTGGTTTTGACATTTCAGACGATCTACTGTCGAAAACAGAATTGGTCTTGGAGCTCAAATATCGAAACGTAGCAAAGCGGCAGGTTCCGACCCACAGCACCTTTCAAAGATGGTTATGAAATGTCGATTTGTAGACCGATCACAATCCTCCGTTCCATCTGTGCGTTTGAAGAAGCGTCCCATGAGCGACGCTTATCAGCTCACTCCCTTTTTCGAAGAAGGCGCCAGGACATCATGTGACAACGGTATAGGTGCTAGCTCAGTCCCTACGTAGGGTGTCTCAGTAAGGCAAGTCAGTTGGTTGGAGTTATTGGGATCACTATGCACGTCGTGTAGCAGTGAACGGAATTGTCCGATAATACGCTTCCTTTGCAGCACTCTCATGGACGATAATCTAGGAGTAATGATGGGTTTTCTGAGGATCTCAGAGTGACACTTTTATCAAGTAACAGGCTGACTGGCGTTGAGTGGACGTACTATATTGTTTCACTCAGTTCCTGTGAATGGGACACGCGGACCATCCTAAATCAATTGCATGATATATTTGATCTGTGCAATGTGCACTTTACACCTTCAAAATGTATTGTCACAAGGTTAGGTCGGCACTGACGATATTTTCGTTATTGCCAGCGAATCGCTGAGGGCCGTCGATCCCCTGGCTTGCCGGATTAGTGTCAACTCGTCAGCCTGTGTGACTGTTGACTTGAGATTCACGAGAATAAGAAAGGCACGTGGTGCATTCGCGAACCTCCATCATTTGTGGCGTCGCAAAGGCGTTCGTTTGTCAACTAAAGGCAGAGTTTGCAATGTGTGTTTGATTTTGCTCTGTGAAACGGAGGCCTGCCCCATTGGTTCGGAAGATGTATGTAGACTCTCGGCATTTGACCATAGTTTTCCCTACCAGTTAGCCTGTACTACTTGTTGAACAATGCGACGTTTCTCCACCACGTACCTGGGAACTGTGCGGGTTAGCAACCGATAACCGGGTTAGTGAAAATGCGCAGTCTTCACGGGTTCGGTTATGTACCCCACAAATGGTGGAAAGTCTGCTGCACATTACTCACTGTGACTGTTATTGACTGAAAAAAGTCACATGGCGGCCAGGAGATGATTTTATCACGGGCTATGGAAGCCCTGACCCTTCCGCTGAGCATGGTTGATAGGTGCAGTCTACTTGGTTGGAGGGCTCACGACCACCCACGCCGCTATTTGGAACCAATGACGCGGCGGTGTGTCGCAGTCAGAGATGGGCCTCTATCCGCAATGTTATTGGCACTTTTTTTCACGAAATGGTTGTCTTTGTTTTCTTCCCTTCCCCATCATATATTTGCGCCTATTTATTACTTTGCAGCTTCGTGAATCATGGATGCACTGATTTAGGCTGGAATTGAATGGCGTAAATGGCGTTAATAAAACTGCCGAATTTAGCGAGGTTAAGGATGCGTTGCTCACCAATTTTTTCTGTTGTCGGTCGTTGGCCGCTTAAAGACCCAGTCTCGTCGCCCTTCTCGCACTCGCCGTTAGCCTCGTGAGTTCTGCATGATTTTGCTAATTGGGCACGCGTACGGCTCAGAGTGTAGAGCACTGAAACGTTCCCACTCTCAGAACCGTGCTTATTCTTCGCAACAATTAAGCCACAAAACCGAGAAATGGACAACAACTTCTATTGCGAGTGGACTGGGGGAAAAAGCTGTAAGAGAAGACAAAAAGTTGAGCACGGTTTCCCAATAAATTCTTGCTACGACCTTGGACGGCCGAACAAAAAGAACGGTGCAGACATGCAATCAACCAGTACCAACAATAACAGCAGTGAAAATAACTAGCAAGGTGGTTGGAAAACGTGGAAAACCGAGAACGTCTTCATAGGGGTGTTCCATGGAAGGCCTCAATTTTGAAAGCCTTCAACACGAGGGAAATGGAAATTGGGTTTGGAACACCGAAGTTACCGTGAGGTGGGTGGGGCAGGTGTCTTTGAGAACAGCTAAGTGTGCTACGCCGAAGAAGGTTGGTGACGGTGAGGAAGAGTCAGTCTTCGTGCAACATCCGTAATCGACCATGCATTCCCGGGGCGGTGCTGTTGGCTTGGCTACACATCCCACCGAAACTCAAGAAGAGAAAAAGGTAAGAGGCGAGTATCCCCCACTGCCGCAACGACAGATGGAAGTGTGCTTTTTCTCCACCGTGACGCGCGCGACCTGTAACTTAAACAGGCAACAGGTACATGAGCAGTAAAATTATATACAATCTCACCATCTAACCTTCTCGTAGAAGTCGAACGACACACATTACAATAGAAAGTTTTCCTTCTTGTTTTGCTATTTTCTGTTCGGGTTTTGTTTCTAAACAGGTAAATTTGCTGGGGAAAAAGAGAGAAATGCGTATACTAGACAAGGTCTACGAAACGTGCTGGGATTTCGACTAGAAGTCCTGATCGCGTGTGGCGCGCGGCAGTTGATGTAGAGATGTCTGGCGAAGGGGACAGTGTTGAAGTGTCAGTTGCCATGGTAGCTGAGGGTAACTTGGGTAATGCTGTTGTATACATAGGTAACTTTGAGAAGGTGGATGAAAATGGCTTCGTGATGACCATTACGATCGATCGTGGAACGCTTTGGCATTCGTCGAAGCAACTTGAAGGGGCCCTTTTAAGGTGGTTGGAGCGGCTTGCGTACATCGCCGCAACGGAAGAATACATGTGAACAGATGGCTGCGTCCTTATGCATCTGCACTGGCTCACTTTGTTAAAGGGGAGATGTGAGTTGAACTGGCAACATGTATTGAGATAGCGTGGAAGCGAGGGTGGAAAAAAGGAAAGAAGTCAAACTGGGGGTGCAACAATTTCGCCAGGCAAGCGTACTGTGCCGCCACAGACAAGTTCTGTCGGGGTGCATTACAGATCAGCTTTCAGTGTGTTTCGCCACTCTGAAAGTACAAAGAGAAGAACTTAACCCCATGCCAGATTAATGGAATCACAGAACAAAGCCTCAAACTGCCAGACGAAGCGTTCCACTAAGTTATTCGAGGACGGATGTTATTCCGCGGTGTAAATGTGCTGGCACTCAAGAAAGTTCATTGCTTCGAATGTTGAACGTGAAAATGAAGAAAGAAGGTCCGTCGCAACGGCGTTAGGGCGTCCGCGAATGGCCACCCAATGTTACAAGAAAGCGTCCACGACAGCCTGGGAGAAACAATCCTTCAGAGAGATGGCATCCGACCATCTTGGTTAACGACCGGCACATGTTAGTGATAATTATAGTGTATATTTCTCAACGAATGTGTAAGAAACACGCTGAGTTGTACGCAGCCGCTGCAGGTAATTACGAGCGATACGAAAAAATTAATTAAACAGTAGCACAAACGTGACCCCTGCTACCAAAAAGAACGCGGTGGAAAAGAAATGATTTTGTTATGAAACTTTGACGCACGCAACAGAGAAGAAGATGGTCCACTCGTTCCTCAGATTCAGTTCAAAAAATGGGATGCTACACTAATTTACCTTTTACAAGGTTAGGTGTGGGTTGATGTTTGTAACGTAGCGTGCTGTCGACGCCATTTTGCTTTCTGTTTGTGTAAGTCGTGTGCATGACTTACTGGACCTTCGGCTCACGCTCGTTTCTGTTATCTCATTTTGCAGGAAAATTGTTGGAACCCCTGCTTCTGAGGAGGACTGTACTCCGGTGTCTCCACGTTGCACAAATTGGGTTTACGAGTGTATCGGGTACACGTAGCCAGAACGTTCAGCTTGTCTATTACAGTTTCAGATATTTCAACGTCACTCTGGGTAGAACGTCCAAATGGGTTTTTGGAGCGCTTCGCCATTAAGGGATATAATTACCGTCCGGGAAGTGCTAAAATATGTCCACTTTGGCGAGGCAGGACGAAAACTTCCAACATCCAGCAAGTGATCGAGCAGATTCCAGCGCAGGATTTCGTCAACTGCCGAAAATCATCAAAAAGTTGACATTTCCGCGATTTGTTCAGCGAAGACAAAGTCCCGTGCGTTTATCCGTCACGGAAAAATTCCTCGCACAGTAGATATTCATAAGATCAAGAAAAATAGCGCAATTTTACACGTTTAATAAAAAAATTTGATGTGATGACAATTGCTTACGACGAAATTTTTGACAAAGAATGCATACGATATCATTGTTTTTGCTATGGTCATTGAAATATACATCCCTGTCAGCTGGTTGTTGTGACATTTTGCTTTGCATTCGGGATTTATCCAGACGAACGGAATATTGAGTTGACGAGTTGGACGGCCATCTGAAATGTGCTTGTGATAAATAGAGCTCACATGACGTCATTCTGCTGGACTTATTAATAAGCGCCAATTTCACATTTCCTAGCACTCTCGACAATGCGAATACATGAATAAACGCATACAAATGAAATGACGTTGAGTTGTAAACGGTTTAGTGAGCATGAAGTAGGTCAGGTGCTAACTGGTCGTGTGAACAAATGACATACCGAACCGTTTCAAGCAGGCTCTATTGGAGAGGAGTTAGACAGCGGCGGCCGCTGTCTTTTTTATACGCAGCTGACGGCTGAATGTTTGCCGGAACACACTCGAAAGGGTCATCAAGAGATACAGAAGGTTTGAAGACAGGCATTGTGTTTAATATCGTACGATTGCTGTTCAAACCCATCTTAAAATGCTAAATGTTATTACTGGCTCCGACTTCATTCGGGTGTTTATTATCATAAAATGTGAAAGTGGCCGCGTGAAGGTGGTAAGAGTCCACCTAGATCTGAAGGGACATGTGAGAACCTAGCACTTGTGAGACCGAATGAAGAAAATGGGCTTCGTATTTCTCGACGCATATTGGAACGTCGGTGCTGAAGGGAAGCGCGTGCCCTCCCGCTAACTTCAGAGATAACCATGTGCCGGACGAATCGGTATGTTACTAACTTTACTGTAGCACGAATACCGGGATGCGAGAGGTTGTGAAGCTGGTTGAAAACAGCACACCGATAAGCTGGCAACACTACAGACCTCGGAGTACCTGTATTCATATGGCAAATAATGGGTCTTTCCGCATCAGTCAGCGAAATGGCGCGCAACTTCAAGCAGTAACGTGATGACATTGAAAAATTGGGCTATCACTCGTGAGGTGCATCCAGATGGCCGAGGCCAACGGAAAAAGGCATGACTCAGGTGGCATGGACGCGTGAAATAGCGTCATTGACAGGGTTGAACCTACCTGAAACATGACGTGTAACATACGAACTGATAAACATACTCCACGAATCTGATCTCCCTAGTAGAGTACCTGTCTGGCGCACACCAAGTGCTTGTGATCAGTGACCACACTGATAGGACGACTCTCCAGTGCATGGCGAAGATGGCGCATACCCAGGTAAATAGCAAGCAGTTCTACTCCAGGTGTGCTAAACTGGGGTTAGGCAGGCAGCAAGTGTTCGAGAAAGAGACCTAGGGGCTCCCATTCATGGTTGACATGTTGCTGCAATGGGTACCGGCAGCTACATCCAAGGCATCAGCGGGGAGAGAAAGTGGGGCCTTGGGGTCCAGGTGGGCTAGAAGAGCAACACTGGATGTAGCCTTCTTTCGCTCGGTGACAACCGTGCGCGCTAAGTTCGTAAAACTGAATTTATGTGTATCACCTTGAAATAGTTCCGTGTGGGATTTCAGAAGTTGTACGCACTGGGATATAAACTGGCGGTATCAACTAACTAGACCGGCAAAGCGTCCGAGCTGCTGGAAACATGTTGACTCGGGGAAGTTACTGAGGGCACATACCTTCGCTGGCAAAAACTGAATGTTAGAAGCGGGGATAATGTGAACTAAAATTTTCGTACTACCTTTTACTAGTTCGCACTTAGCTGAACTGATCATTATTCCTTGTTGAGAAAACCTGGCGAACAGGAAAAGAAGGTGTTGCAGATGTTCTTCGGAAGGACTAACCGTCAATATGTCATCTGAGTAGGGGTAGATGAAATCCAAGCCGCGATATATATCTTGGGTGAAAAGCCGAAAGTTTTGTGCAGCGTTGCTAAAGCCCAGTGGCATTTGATGAAACTCGAATAGGAGTGATAGCGGTCACCTGGGTATATTTTTCTCCTCTAGTGAGATTTAGTGAAAGACCTGAAACAGGTCGATCTTGCTGAGTACAGTTTTACCAGAAAGGCAGGACGTCAGGTTCTTTATGTGTGGAATAAGATATCTACCGGGGACTGGCCTTGTTTTGGCCACACTATTCTCCACGAGAGCACCATTGTCCTGACTTCTTGAGGACCATGTGAAGTGGAGAGGTCCATGGACTTTTAGAAGGAGGGCTCAGTCCTAGTTCCAGCATGTGTCTGTACCACGCCCCTTTAAATTTGTCCAAAGCCAGACGTCTTGGACTACACGACAGTGGTTAACCTTCAGGCATAATGTGGCGGGTACAAGTGGAAGTGACTGAAAGGGGATCGTTCGTGAATCAAGCAGGCTGTGGAAACTCCGAAAATAAGGATACGTAAGGATGAAGTGTATCCGGTTAAAGAATAAGAGGGTCGACGGCCCCTCCGTATGCCTGGTTGCCTTTGATACAACTTTTTTGCGGAAATCGGACAGCTTCCGTCTTCGTTCGAGGCCCATGAGGTCGAGAGGCTGAATAAAGTCGATCCCTAAAATAACGAAGGGTACGGCTGATATTGCGGAGACTCAACGAAATTTTCGTCAGAGACCGAGGTCAAGCGTTAGCGAGCTATAACCATAGGTGAGAATAGGCATGCCGTTCGTGGCACGAAGCATGGATAAGGGGGAATGATTCACCTCACCGTACCATGGAGGAACTACGTTGACTTCTGCCCCATTTTCGACTAGGAAGATGGTCACGTTTGTCGCCACTGTGGGCGAGTTTGCGCGTTTCCCTGGCTGACAAACTCACGAGGGGTGACGCAACGGTTCGCTCGGATTGCTGGACTTGATGTAATACCAACAAAAATCGCCAGTTGTCTGACAGTTTTTAGGCTCCTGCGTCGATGCAAGGAGGAACGTGTCCTGAGACGAGCAAACTCTCGCCGAATGGTTGTAATCACATCCCAGACCGTGTGCCTATCATCTACCATTGGCGAATGGGATAATCGCTCCTGAACTGAAAGGTCGGGACTCTTAAAGTCTCTGCTGCGCGGCTGGCCACCGCAGTGTGAAAGACAGGGGAACTGGCAGGGAAACGGTCCTCTACCTCGTCTGCGAGTTGTGCTGCATTCAACAAGGACAAGGACTCAGACGCTATAAGGATAGCCCGTGTGTTACTTCGGAGACCTTGCACCCATAACTCAATAAGAAAGGCCTTATCCACGGTTGAGGGACCCAGCAACGTTTGTATTTTGAGCAACAAACCAGACGGTCACTTTTCTTTCAGTTGCAGATCTTTGGAGGTTTGTCGTAGGCGTGATCTATCAGAAAGTGCAACCCGATTGATAACAGCTTCCTTAAGGGCTTCGTACTGATGTTCAGCGGGTATATGCAAGAGGAGCTCACGTACTCGCAACTTGATATCCTTAGGAAGCCTAGCCAAAGGCCGACCAAATTGAGCCTTTTCTGCTGTGAAGCGCTGGTTATGGAACTCCGCCTCTAAGTATATGAAGCACAAAACGGGCAGTACACTCAGGAGCTATGAAACAGTACCTGTGACTGCTCCAATCGTCAGCTTCTGTTTTGAGTCCCTTGCGGGACAAACAAAAATGAAAAATGTTTACGCAGTATAAAAATCCACAAAATGCTGTGTATATATGAGCTGAATAAATTACCACAAGTGAAAACGGTTTGAGGGGCTTAATGGATTTCGGGTTCACTAATGTGTGGCGGTGGACCCAATAAAAGGTGCTAAGAGGAGGGCGATTATTAGTCGGGCTCACCGAACTAGCGCTGTCTCGGACGGTCGAATAAACGAGAGATTGAAGACACGCAGTCAAAGAATGTCGATAATGTTAACAATCAAAGTAAATAGCGCGCTAGTCGGAGAACGTTGCAAATCAAGAATGTCCCCCAAGAGCTGAAAAAGATTGCGAGGCGGAGGCGGGAGATAGGCTTCTGTTCACTGTTATCCGTCAATTCGATGCATCGTAGGGCGTCAGTTATAGTTAAGTGGTATCAATCTAAGCGCAGTGTAATTTTTCCGGCGAGGTTTCGACGTCTCTTATTAAGAAACTATCTACTGTGACCCCCAGCTAATTTTGACTGGTAAAATTTAGTGGCATTTATGTAATCCCCTTGGAAGAAACGGAAAAGTTCTGGGATCAAAAACGTCCGGTTTTTCAAGTCATCCGCACAGAGAGGAATGTGGTTGGCAGTTCTCTCCGATAAATTATTGATCTGAGGTAGAATCTAGTGGATCAAGGAAAAAATCCTGCGCGAAGGGATGCACCGTGGTGAATACGCTGCGATGAATGCAAGGTAAAAGAGATCATCGTTCAATTTACCACGACCGACTCTAAAACTACAATTAAGAAACGAGGTGATAAATGCAATTAACTGCATTTGAGTGTGTTCAAGTTTTGAATTTTCAAGGTCAGTAAGTTTCTAGTTCAAGTCTCCGCGAAAACAAGCACTTTTATGGAACTTTAACAAGTTAACCTGCATATTGACTGACAACATGTAACTGTAGACAACACTACATTCCAGGAGAGATGGTACTGTGGAATAGCGCCAAGGGTTTTCTCCTGGATACTGCTCCCATGCAGCACATGGCCAACTGAGATTGTACAGTTTCCTGCCGGTTTCGGCGGGCCATGAGAAAACCGTCAGAACAAGCATTCTATGAAATAATTCTCCTGAAGGTGAATGTCTACGAACAGTACCTCGGAATGTGCATTCATCTTTTCAACCAAATCAGTGACATTTGTTTAAATGACATCGTAAAGTCAGACATCTTTAATCGCTAATCCTTCGAGATCGCTGAGATAAGAGTTGTGCAAGTCGGATTGTTTTGCTGTTTAATAGAAGTACGTGGGAAAGTAGCCGCTGTTGTTAATTCTCGTATGTCACTCACACAGAGTGCTTTTGTACGGTTATTTAATTTCTGTTCTATGTTGAATATTAACTGAGTAGCTGAATTTCAAATATATCCGAAAAAAATAGTATTACTATGGTTCACGTTCGAATATTGCACAAGTTCATAAGGTTATATTAAATTTACGCCTTGTGACCAGGTGAATATCTGTAGTATTATCGCAGTGCTCACAAGAAATACTGTAAGATTCTTATGCTTCATGTTTGCTCTATCTTCAGTATTTACGGAGATATGGAATTTCAGAGCTACCAGTAAAACTGGTATTAATATGGTTTACTTTCTTGCACTGCACGTGTCCCTTGCACTTCTATCTGTGGGTTTCTCAAATGTGTATCGAAGTGTTGTACAGTCGCTCCAACGTTGATGGCGAAATTTCCTGAACACCCGCGTGACGATCTGTATGTTTCCGATGAACTTGTGTAACCTATCCAATAAAATTTCCATGTTTGCGGATATTTTACAATATTCTTCATGGGCGGTGTCAGTAAGCCAGGAGCGCGTAACAAAAATGATGGGTAAACCGTTTGTTAAAAAACCAAATTTTGCGGACCGCGTTGAAAGCGTTGCTCGAAAGCTTTCTCACCTGGCACGCCGTGGCCCGCGAGGAGCCCTTCGGGCCCCGCAGCGTTTTGCTACTTGGGTTGTAGATGAAATTTATTTATCTTGTCATCTGCTGGGACAGAGAATTCCGTGCCTCCTGGAAATAATCGCCTCCCATCACAACAGCGCATTCCAGTCGATCGATCGATTCACATATTGCAATTTACTCAGACGCAGAAACTTACTCGACAAACACTGAATATATATTACTGATTCCCTCCTTAGGTACTGTTATTTAGGGTGGACACTGCAGGGAACCGTCAGACGTTTACAGTTTCAAGAATTCAGTGCGCCAAAAGTTACCAACTTCTATTTTTGTTCTATAATGCCTGGAGTCAGTAAAGGAGGAGTATCCTTGAAATTGTCAAAATGATTATGTAGACTTGAAACCTGATGAAAGTCAGACTGGTTATTAGATCCTCCGCTAAAGATTCAAGTTCACACCGAGTTACGCGCAACCTGTTAATCCGGCAAATGCCTCTCAATATTCAACGACAGAGATAATATTTCCTCAAAAATGGTAACGAGAAGACTCTCCTAATAACTGGGTCGAATAAGGTACTAATTGAATCAATGTACAAAAAATTGTCCCCCACCTCCAGTGTGAAATCCTCAGGAATCAAACAAAGAAAGTGCGTGCACGACAACTCGACAGCCAGGCACCGCTCAGTCGCGGCGGAAGATAAAACGGAATTGAGCTCACTCGAACAAATGATCATCAGTTGGGTCAGAGCAATACGACAATTCGTGCATCGAGAAACGACGGGAATCATAAGTTACCCGGGGGAAAACGCAGACGACAAGTGTCTAATTTCGGCATTTAGAAGTTTAGAGGGCTCGGAATAAACAAGGTTAACGGAAACAGTAACAGTAGTTGATGTGAGAACAAATATGAATAATGCAGTTTAGTTAAGGAAGAGAGCAACGCGTGGGGCCTCATCTCAACGTCAATCAAAGTTCAGTAATCTCCAATTAGCGCAACGGACCTCAATGAAATCAACACTGGCCCCAAAAACCGGTTGACTTTCCACACTAACGGTAGCAATATGAAGAGTTGCAACGACCGGCTGGACGGAGGGGGTCTACATCTACTGTTTTATCCGTAGCAACTTGGTGTTACTCTGTAGACTTCTCCCGAAAGCAGAATGATCTGGTGTCCCGTCTCACAGTGCCGCCTGAAGTTCTTACTGACATCTGGCGTACATGCCCTTCGTCACCAAGTGATACCTCGATGATTACACCGTAGGGACAAACACGCTTGGAGGCCATTCTGTGAAGAACTACATCGCCTACCTGAATATCACACGGACGTTCCAACCACTTAGTTGTAATCTGAAACGGGTAGGTATTAACGCCGCCATTGTCTGCAGCCCTTGGTGTAACGTTCACAGTATGTCACCTCATTTGTACTCAGGCCTACATCCGAGCGCAGTAACAGCAAACCATTAGGACGAAGCACTTGGGGATTATCTGGGTCATCGTGGATGGGCACGAGTGGCCTATCGTTGGCGAGTCACCGAACTTCCATCATGAAGGTGTTAAGTAACTCTTCACCGTTGTTGTTGTTGTTGTTGTCGTGCTACCGACGATAGCACTCGTCTAATACTAATCACTTCTTAGATTCGATAGCCTATTTGCCAGCACACACTAGTCCAATTGTCGTAGCCTTCGTTTTAGATCCAAGTCGGCTACAAGAAGTTAAAACCGTTGTCACTGTTAATAGCGTCCACCTTGCCCCCACTTTCCCAAAAGTCGCACCTGGGCCGTGGGAAAATAGTCCGTAGACATGAAATGGGCTATTTCAATGTGAATGACGCGAGTCTGTAATGAGGTATATATGATTTCAGAACGTTTAAGGACGCTCCCTTCTATGCGCACCTTGAATGGGCTGAGATAATCCACCCCAGATTACCTGAATGAGTAACCGTCCGTCGATGCTCTCATTGATGAAATTGACAACGTTGTTTCAGTGGGCTGTTCAAAATCAACCCTCTAACAGTGACAACACTTGACTTACACTCGTTTAACGGCTGCCATAACTTTTAAATGTTTTTTGATGTTGATAAGCACATGCGAGGCACCCATGCGCACTTTGGATGCGTGGTAGTGATGTATCCGGAGATTTGTGGCAGCACCGTGATAAGGAATAATCACCAGCTTCACACCTTCTCCATTATCTGGTCGGATTCTACTGCCAAGATACAGTGCTCCGTCTATCACTGGTG
Organism: Paragonimus westermani; assembly: GCA_008508345.1. Taxonomy (NCBI): domain Eukaryota; kingdom Metazoa; phylum Platyhelminthes; class Trematoda; order Plagiorchiida; family Troglotrematidae; genus Paragonimus; species Paragonimus westermani. The sequence continues at coordinate 17,361 of QNGE01001488.1, read as the reverse complement.
GCCGCAATCTTTCAAGTCTACCCACCTTACGAGGATTTATGATGGACGATCTCAGCACCCCGAGTTCTTTTCGGAACTCGCGCACTGGCAGCAGCTTTATTAGTTGGGGACAGGAGGCATTTATTATGGACGTACAATGTGTTCGTACTTCGATTGACGCGCTTTGTCTAGCGCATATCACCACGGACACAAAGCTGATGTAACGTGATAACCAAGCGATGGCTCGCAGTAACTTAGTCCAACTAGAGCAACTTGGTACCAGCTGGTCCAGTATAAAATTAAATAACTAAATCGCATGAGTGCGCCAAATCTCGGGGTCTTTCTCTAATAAACACAATAAGGCTGGAATCTTCGGTCATTGTTCTTCTGGGTCCAACAGAGAGCTGAGACGCCGTAATCGGAGGTTCATCTCCCTAGCCTGTTACGCTCCCCTAGACGCCACATCGGCCGGATTTAATTCTGAAGGCATACGCATCCACTGTGAGACAAAAGCACGTTCGTGGATGAGCCGTGTACGATTGGCAGTGAAAGTTGCGAGACGTGGTAAAGCGTTCTGCAGGTATTGCAACACTTGTAGAATCTGTCCACAATACAAAGTTACTTATTTGAGTTTTAACTCACTAGTGAGGACCTACATCAGCTTGGACGAGAGAACGGCTGTCTTGAACGCCAGCCTTCTTATCGTAACTGCCTTCTTTGGAGTCACCCTGGATTTTCTCATCAGAAAGCCGCTCTGAATACTATTATCTGAGGCAACCACCCTTAGATAGTCCACTGTTTCGTAACAGACTTCCGATGCGCCACAGAACATATCCAATTCGACGAGGTTTGGTGACGAAAGTCCTTGAACAATGAATCTGGGCAATGTCACGCTTTTTATGGAGTTGACATCCTTTAGTGAAACTTCCCAAAGCACTCGATCGTGCACTTTTGTATCGGAGCTCCAACCAATATCTTGTTGACAAAGGTCTTGGAGCAACCTCCGAGCGGGCAATAACACTGGGGCCACTATCCCCGGAGGATCGTACAACGAAGTCATGCAACTTAATAGTCGTCTTTTCGTGTAGCCGGTGTGAGAATGGTTGGTTTGAAACCGGAAGCAGTCGCCCGCCACGTGCCACCCCATGTCTAGTGCTCGCTGTATTGACAACTGTGGAGTTCTAGATTCCGTGAGTCAATAAGTTTTTTTTCATTGAGGAAATCTCAGTAGATTCATTACGGTTGGTAACACACTGGATGAGTCTGAACCCGCATGGCCGCAGTATCGTTCGAATTTCATCTACCACAGCCCTAGTCACGGATAGTGAGTCAAATGAAACTCGGCGGTCGTTCATGCAGAAGTTCTCTTTCACCACAATCGCAGTCTTTGGTAGAAATTTTTGCTGATTATCCATGGGTACTCTTTGTGGTGCGAAACTAGCACAAAATGACGATGATGTCGCTCCGACTGAATGGGCAATTCGCTTGTAAGAATCCAGCGGTTCTTCGGTCGATTCGGAACCCCACCGAAAAAAACCCAGTGCACCTCGGTCACGACACGGAACTCACAGTTGCAGGAACGTCTCTCTAGTATCGGCGGGGATTGACACCGGGTATTTGGGAAGACATATAAGCACTCCTTACAGACTGTTACTCAGATCCTGACACTGGAGTAGAATTTTGTTGAGAGATACATCTCGGTGTTCATCGGCACAATCGAAGACTATCCGTATCCTACTGGGCTTGTACGGGTTAAGCATGGCATGATGTGGCAAGTACCATCTCTGTGCTACAGTCGTAACACTTAATTGTGTAACCCTTCCCGATATGTTATAATATCACGGCCGAGTAACCGGCGCTTGATTCCGGGTCTCAAGTCAAATGTTTTCTCAATACAGCGAGCCGTTCCTGAGCCATCTCCTCACTGCTATGCAATACCCGTCCATTTTGTCGCCACGGGAATCCTATTTCATGGTGACCTTGCCCGCCTATTACACTGCACGCAGTCATATTTAATGCTAACCTGTCCTCGACAAAAGGCTCTTTGTTCTCCGAAGTGCATCTGTTAGTGGAATCTGACCCATGCATCCTTCCAATCAAATCGTCCAACGAGACCAGACGTGCTCCAGTGAGGTTTAACAATGTTTATTCCGGGCTTCAGTGCGAAATGGATCTCAGAGGTTCCAACAAAAAATAGTCTCACTCGCATAAGGCTCGATGATCCTGCCAAGTCTCTGTTCCAACACCCAGTGCGCCGTAGGTATATTGCATTCTATCGGAATCCTCACGTCGGTTCTAGTTAAACTCTTGAAATGATCATCAATCAGGTGAGTCTTATTGGTGAACAATGTCAGCCTAAGTCAGCGGTAGCAGTTTCACCGCAGAAACTGCACTAGCTGTGATGAAATGCTCCTGATCCTACGATTGCAGTTCAACCGATACCTTATTGCAAGGTGTTGCAGAAGTTCCGTGTAGATCACGGATCATTATCCGACGGGGCTGTCCCTGCAAATTAATTGTCCTTGCAATAGATACATAGAGCAACGTAGTGTCAGACCCGTTACACAAAAAGGCATACGTTGTCACTGACGCTTCCGGGCCAGCCAACCTGATCGGGACGGATCCTAGACACACGTCGTTTACATTGGACGCAGCACCGCAAACGAATGGCCTTGTCATCTCCTCTCTGCCCAGTTCAGGCTTATCCTCATGGACCAACGTATGATGGCGTCGACCAGAACTCGGTACCACACATCGTGTGTCTGTACCCTAAAAGGTTTGGCCGCATGGTTCGCTTTTAGGCAAACAAGGCAGTATCCGGCATTCCTCAGCATCACTTTGCATTGCCCCGACGACAGATCTCTGAACCAACCTTAATCGGATATATCGTGATTGTCTTTACAAACCTCCATTTGTCTGGCTAGTCCACGCATGCCAGTGGCTAATCCAGGACCCACGAAAACTTTCTTACTTACCGCTTGCACAACATCATTTTGGCGGCCAAACTGCTGGTGTGAAATTGTCATGGGCTCTGTAAAATCTACCTCCTTTGGCAAAAGTGCACAGTGCTTAATTGCATCTTTCACCCCCCACGGCAATAATGCGAAAAATGTAAAAGCTTCGATACTTCGTCAACTGATTTGTCTCCCACGTTACCCTCAAAATTTCTGAAAAAAGAAAGTAGTTCTTCAGGGATCCATCGAACTATCCATCCCATATTTTGGAAGACTATCTCCAAAAACCAACGACCTGGGAACAAGCTCTAACGACTCGACGAGGTCTAAACGAAGAGGGTTTGCATCAGAAGCCCGCTGTTGAATAAAGTGGTATGGTATACCGAACTTAGTCTGGACAGGTTTGGATTCCGCGGTTCTACGCTGTCTCTCATGGAGCTCGAGTACTCTAATTCTCAGTTCCAGCTCCTCCGACTTTAAGGTAGGCTTTTCCGTCAACAGATCATCAGAAACTTCATTGGGAACCTTCAACAGAGCACGATTAGATCGAACAGGTAAACATCACCTAATTTGGACACACTCTTCATCTCCCGCGGTAGAGCCACCACCGTCCCTATCGCTACCCCTGGGCCTGATCCCTGCTTAGTTCTAGGTGCTCCAAAGAAACAGCTACCATGCCTAGCAGCATTCGGTTTAGGTGTGAACCTATCATTAAAATAGTCTTTAGAAATGCTCAAAACATTTGCCATGAAAACATCGTTCGTAAACTTCAAATAAACGCAGAAGAGGTGAGCGAGTGTGACTATCAAGCCCACCCTAACGGTGTTACGGAACCCAAGAAGGACGAAGAGTAGAGCCTCTTGTTAGGTGGGGTTCGACTGTGTACAGAGGGCTGATTTCAACTGACGATGAGAAAGTTCTACCATTTATTTGACTCTGGGTAACAGGAGGCAGTGTGTATATGTGTGCACCCAAGGGTATTCAAGAGATCTGCGAAAGACCCTTCAAAAGGAGAACCACGACTGGCAATCACGACTGCAAGACAACCAAACTGAGCTATCCAGCTTTCCAAAAACCCAGCAACTGTTTCGAGCATGCAATCAGACTGTAGATTTCCCCGGCCACCTAGTAAAATGGTCGACAGAAGCAAGGGGGAGGATTAAGACGTTAAAAGGTGGTGACGGTCAGGCGAGTTCAACATACACGTGAAGAAGATGTGCGTCCGGCGTAAGAAAGACACAGACAAGGCCCTTTGTTTGCCTATGGACTTTGGAGCACTGATATTCTGGAAAGCAATGGGCCTAATTACGGACGTCGTGGTACACTTTAGGCCATAAGAAACGTAGAGTAATAGGCTTCACCGAAGTACGTATGCCGTGGTGCGATAGGTTAATCGGTGAGTTGAACACAGCACTATGAAACGACAAGGGCAATACAGGCACAAGTGCGCCTTGCGAAACATCACAGAGAATAGTACCCTCAGAGGAAGTTGAAGGGGCAGGCTGTATTTTGAGGGAGCTACCTTGACGAAGTTGTGTATAAGCAGCAGTCATGATAGCCAAATTAAGGGCGGTAGCCGTAGAATCGCTTGCCTGATATACACATGAGAGGGCGTCAGCGATAAGAGTAAGGACATCTGAGACAGGCCGTATATCTGTTGTAAACTGAGAGGAATAGTCCAACTGCCTGATTTCTCTGGCAGAATGCCTGCCGAACGATGTGTTCAACAACCACACGAATGGTTTGCAAGGTAACTCGCAAATGACTCTCTCTTGAATATACTGTGGCGAGACTCGGGTGGTTGCAACCGTTTAGAAAAGAGTGCCAGCGATTTCCACCGACGTTCAAAGAACTGCTGCAACACGGCACGAATGGCTGATTACAATCGGCGACTGTGCGTTGAGGTCAGGATGATCATTCAAGGCTGCTTTTGATATAGCCCCTTCAATCGGCTTGAAGGCCATACGCAATGAATTGGTGAAGGACAATTTACGACCGCCTCCGCGGATGAGGTAACCATCGGTTGCATAATATGCACACAGCCAGAATTGAATCGACGATAGTAGTTTACCAGGACACAGAATCTGCAAAGGTGCTCAAATCAAGAGGGTTTGGGATGCTCCTGGATGGCTTGGACATCAGCATGGAGAGCAGCAGTTCCGTGGGCTGAAATCTGGTGACCTAGAAACTCGATAGCTGATTTGCCTAGCTCACACTTTTGCGGTCGACTGTAACGAACGAGCTATGTAGTTGCGAAAGGTGTTCTCCCTCAGAAGAGCTGAGAGCAAGAATATCCTAGAGGTTGAGCTGAACGAAGTCCAGACCGAGGGTGACTTCGTGTATAAAACACTGAAAAGTCTGGGCGGCCTTGGCCAATCTAAGTGGCGTTCGCAAAAGCTTGAGAAGACCGAATGGTGTGATCGCATTATTATTGGGTGCATTTTTGGCCGCCAGCGGAATTCAGTGATACCCGTGAAGTAAATGGATTTTGCTGAAGATGTGTTTGCTCGCAAAACAGGTCGTGAAATTCTGCATGTGCGGAATAGGGTACTTAAAAGGAGGTGACTCTATTGAGACCACGGTAGTCACTACAAGACGCCTGTTTCCCGATTATTCGAGAACCAGATGCAGCGGTACAGCCCGAGGAATCCTGCAATGGCGAGTGATCTCAGTGTCCAGCATGTGTCCGAACACTGTCCAGGAGAGTTCAAGCTTCTCAGAGACCTAGCTGCAGAGCATGACCGATACGGGTGAGCCTTCGGTTCTGATATGATGCATGACATTGGAGGTCACAACCAGCACGATGTTTGATCTCCGGATTAATTGTGGGAACTGTTGAACAGGTTCCGCAAAAGACAGTAGGCCGGCCGGTGTTGAGTAAATAGGACTGATAGCTGCAAAAGTCGTGTGATTGTTGTTAGTGCTGAAGTCTGTAATGGCAACTACTGGTTTCCGGCGTCACGGTTCGACTAAAAGGTCGAAGTGTCGGGGAAGTTGGCACGGATGATGTCAGACGGAACATCAACAGCAGAAATCCAACAAATGTTTCGTCGGACGCTCAAATCTAATGTTAGTGGATGCTGATAGAAGGTCGAGATAACAGTTTTGTTGCTGACACGAAGATGAGGAGCGCCTGAATGTGTCGCCTCGGAGGCACTCATGACACTACGCTAATCTGTGCTGTTGTGTCCACCAAGAACGGGTCACTGTGGATATGTCCCGAACGAAAACAGTGTGGCTGGGGTGGATGTGCCGACAATTTCAGTCATCACTACGCGTAGGTGGTCCGGTTTTCCTGAATTAAAAATGGTAAAGAACGAGACATTGTGCATTTAGTGGTTTCGACACTGCACCGTTCATGATTTACGTTCATGAATTACGTCGACGTGACGATTTGCTGGTACGACGACGTCGTGGGAACTGTGTTTGGAAACGGCCAATCGTCACCTTGTCGAAGTCCCGGCGCAAAGCGGCCAATTCTGCTCACAAGGCTTTGAACTCTTAAAGATCGGTCAAGTGTGAGCATACAGGCTGTTCCGTGGTTGATGTGGTACGAATGGCGGCTACTCTGAAACCATTGGAATTGTGCTAAAATTGCTGGAAACTCTTAATCACTTGCTGGGTGGTCTCGGCAGCTTCTGACAGCGGTTGCGAGCTGGCAAAAGCCTGGGGTGTCTCCGGCAGTATCTGTATTCATAGCTCTTGTAACAATGACTCGTGCACGTGAGAGCCACCAAGAAGTTGCTGCGTCTCACGAAACGGTGTAGAGGGGCGCCTGCCACCAAGCAGTAATCCACCGAGTAGCTGCTGCAAGCGAGTCTTCTCTGACGGAGTTACCAGCTTGATTGCGGCATCCTCGAAAGTGTGGTAGCAGTGTTCCGCAGGCTCAATAGGAGCGACGTCGCGCAGCTGCATTGTGCCTTCTTCCGGAAGCCCAGACATTAGGCGACAAAATTACGCACGATCAGACAAGATTCGATTGGTTGAAAATTCGGCCTCAAGGCAGACAAGCCACACTACCGGGTCTATTCCCAGAAATGAAAGAACGGTCAGTGTAAATGTGCCTACCTTACGCGAATCTAAGTGATCGGTGTCTTCGCTATACATGATAATGCTTGATAGCCTGTGATAAGTGAAAACGGCAATAAAAAACGTGTCATTGAATAAGAAGATTCAACCAGGCTTACAATTTTAAGAATATGACAATGTGGTCAGCGAAAATGCTTACAGTCCCGTAAAAACAATAAGTTACAACAACCGAATCATTTGTAGAATATCCGCACCAAACTTATTACAAATGAAGCCAAACAGTATGGGCATCCTGTTTAACATGTTACTGATAAACATATCAAATCACAATAACAAAGGTTCCTTCGTTAACATGATTTCGATTACAACGCTCCTGAGATATGCTATCCGATGTGGCTGGAACACAGAGTGTGGCAACTTGCTGCTAACATCGTGTTATTTCCAATCCGCTTATCAAGGAACTCACTAAACAAATGGCGTGAAACGAAAGCACGAGGAAAAATACGCCGGATGGCCGAGCAGAAAAAACGAGCGAAAATTCAGCGATACTAATTTTGTCGGACTCACCAGTTTGTGGATGACTCTCCCACAAATTTGCACTCCAGGTTTTGTGGTTACCCAATGGCCTCAGTGCTAGACCTGATTCTAACTCGGCATAACACGGGCTTCACAAATGTATTGCCTGCAGCACCACTGGAAAGAGTGATCACGTGATGAATTTTCTTCGTTTCAGTGCTCCCCGTTAGTGAGGCAGGCACACAAGGTGCAACTGTTTCATCAAACAGACATCAAGAAACTGATATTTGAAGCTGGCAAGATGGCCTGGAACCCAACGGCCCCCATGGAGGACGTCGACAGTCTGTGGTCGATCCACGTCGATAAAATCCGGGTACTCCCAGATATGAACGTCTTTCAGAAACAAGTCGGAGGAAGAGGTCGGAAGCCATGGGGTCGCCCCAGGGTCAAGAGAGCTTTCCAGCGTAAATACATGGTTTGGAGGACACATATGCAATATAAGGTTTACAAAAGGGCTCGAAATGAAGCAATCAAGGTAGCAAGGAATGCTCGTCTAATCTATGAGCTCAACCTAGCACGAGATATCAAACAGAACCCCAGGATGTTCTATGGTTATGCTCAGTCTAGGTCCTCTTCATGAAAGAAAATTAGGGCCACACTCTCCTATAACGGGGAGATCATATTTAATGGCAATGGCACAGCGGACGCATTTATGGCACAGTTTCAAAGCGTTTATCGCTCAGACAACGAGGCATCGAAGCCTCCGACTAATGCCGTGAGCGTACCCATGGTGGATCGGATCATTACGCCTCGAGAAATTGAGCAAGCGATATCCAAGCTAAACAGCACAAAATACGCAGGACCTGAACACATCCATCAGGCGACCCTAAAACCTATGGCCAAGTTGTTGGCGTCACCATTTTCCTAATCCTTTAATCTCACAATGGAAGTAGGAATAGTGATAAGAGACTGCGAAGTAGCCACTATAATTCCCATCTTTAATGATGAAAATCGATCATAAGTTGGCAATCACTGACCAGTAAGCCTGACTGCTACTGCCAGAAAAATTTTCGAACGAATATTACAAGAGAGGATCTGTAAGTTTCTGTGATCAGAAATTCTTCAGAGCTCCTCAACATGGCTTCCTAAGGGGGAGATCTTGTCCTACCAATTTGCTGACATTTTTGGACACCGTCACGGAGAAACTGGATAACGGAGAAGTGGTCGAGGGGTGCTATCTGGAACTTCAGAAGGCCTTCGATTCTGTCAAACACAGGCTTCTATGCTGGAAACTCTGAGATGTGGGAATCTCTGCTAGAATCTGCAGATGGATGTAGGCGTTTTTAGTTGGAAGGTTCTGTGGAGTGAGAGTGAGAGGAGCACTGTGAGACAAAGGTTCTCCGTTGAGTGGAGTTCTTCAGGGATCAATCCTCGCCCCTCTGTTTTTCCTAGTACTTATAAACGACCTGACCAACGACTTAGTCTGCCCATGGTATCTGTATGCAGACGATATAAAGCTGGTTGAGAGTTCGTCGGACTCAACCGCGCTCCCAGGGGAAATTCCAAAAATTTGAGGATAAACACTAAAGTAGGATCTATCGCTGAACGTCCTCAAAAGTCATATCCTCATCGAAGCTCTCCAGTCAACGTCGGGTATTTAACGGATGCAAATGGACAGACAGTTGAAGTAACAACTAAGCAGCAAACCAGGGACTTGGGTATCCAAGTCACTAATACGTTTACTCCATCTGCTCAGTGTGTCACATCTGCGACAACAGCGCGGCGGGCGGTATATCGACTGAAACCGGCGATCGCTAAACCTTGTCCAGCGGTGTGCATTCCACTGTACTCGGCTATAGGTCACTCCCACTTGGAATATTGTGTCCAAGCTTGGTCACCATATCTTTAAAAGAACCTTGCCACCCTCGAAAAAGTACGAAAGCTCACCACAGGTATCGTATCGGGCACACAGTGTCTAAGCTAACAAGACGGACTGAGTTCGCTGAACTTATTTTCACTCGAACGCAGGCGGGTAAGAGACCTTATTGAAACGTACAAAATTACCCACCACACTGGTGCAAGCCCCATGGCTGATTTGTCCGAGATAAGTCACGACAGAGACTAAAGGGATCATAGGTTCACAGTCAAGAAAACAATATCACCATTGGTTGTCCGATATAACTTTTTCACTAACCGGCTAGTCAACTCGTGGAACAAGTTTTCTGCAAAGAACGTTGAGGCCGCGAACGTAGATATATTCAAAAGAGAGTCAAACAAACGTTGGAACAATTTTTTTCCTACTTTGCACTAATCGATGTATGATTTTTTCTGCTGTTTAGAGCACCCAGGTTTTGATAATTATTTTCTTCTATCTCTACCCTTAAACCACCACTGAACACATCGACAGAAAACGCAGTCTGACTAATCTCCGGATCACATCGGTCAGGCATAAGGACGTCAACAGGCGCAGGCTGTCATCAAGTCCTGGATTTGAAATTTAAACAATTCAGAAGACAACAAAGAGTGCAGTGTTGTGTGTATTACCACAACCGAAGAAAAAGCAACTGTATGGTAACCAAACGTTCTGCGTGTGACGCGCGTAATGAGACGGTGGGGAATTTCCAATCAGTCGAAATGGGGCAAACAGTTGGGTCAGACCAGCATGCCTCGACAGGGAGTGTCAAATTATACAATGAAACACAAGTAGAAAGCAAGACATTATACGAGGTCGCTAAAATGTATTTGTATTAAGTGCATTCATTGAAATGGTACAGCAAGAGCCGTGAGAAACATGTCATGACGGTGTCCTGAGAACAAAATTAACAAACATTTTTGCCTGAAAGATGTATAATCAGGGTAACACGCGACCGAAACTAGTTAGCGCGCACGGTTTGAATTTGAGTTGTGTAACGGAGCGTGCTGCTGTGTTGTCGATGCCGTCTTAGCTTCCGTTTGTGTAAGTCGTGTGCATGGCTTACTGGGCCTTCGGCTTATGTTTTTTCGTATTTTTTCTCTTTTAAGAACTGTCGTTCGAACCCCTACTTCGGAAGAGCGCTGTCCTCTGGTGCGTCCACGTTACCCGAAAGTTCGTCCGCGAAGTCACGGGCATCCAGAGTAGAGTCGGCTGGCCTGCATGTTACAAGTGGTAATCGTGGGAGCCGGTTTCCTTCCATACTCGGGAAAAAATAATTTGAACCGCTAAATAATACACTGCGTGACCTTGAAGCCGAATTTTCTCATTGGTTGCCCGAGCCATGCGCTTGTTGCAGGCATATGTGAAATATGTTCGACAAATGTGAAATATATACGTAGACCAAATATACCGGAAATACCTAAGGTGTATGGAGAAATATCTGCTAACATGTGAAAGCGTGTGGTGACTTTTGTATAGGTAAATTTTGACAAAAATATGTATATATATATACGTATATACATTTGCATATACCTCTGTACATATACATATATGTATATAATATATATACATATATATATGTGTGTACACATAGGTATGTGCACATGTACATGTATACATATGTATCCTTATATAAGATGTATATACATATACATATATACATACATATGTATATGGTTGGCAGCATCCGATTCGGATTAGCCTGTCACAGTGACCGAATTCAAAGAACGCCTGCGTTTATCCATCACTGCAACTGGCTTGCGCTGCACCAATTGCAGTTCCACCAACACACCACATATCCAGTGTAAACCCGAAGGAATAAGACTGGGAGGTGTGCCAGTGGGGGCTTTGTGTCCAGCCGGCCAACGCTGGTTAGCCACTTGATTGGCTAATAATGAAAGGAAACTCTTATCTCTCGGAAACTAAACAGAGAG
>QNGE01001487.1:101876-163472 GCA_008508345.1 Paragonimus westermani | reverse complement strand
AGCGGAATCATGCGATAAACGGGATAACGTGAAACTGACTACCCAGCCAGAAAGACTGTCCTATGAGTGTCCCATGAGAGTACCGTGAGTGTCCTATTGGCGCCTTAACTAAACATTTTCAGTAACATGGTTTATTAGTAAAACATGTGCTACGCAAGAATTCTTCTTTCTCAGTTCTGCACGTCACTTGACGATTACGCTTCCGACAGATAACTCAGCGCTCCCACTATTAAGTCAACCCTCCAGCTATCGCGAACAAATAAAAAAACGTCTGATACCCACAAAAACACCGCAATAACTGTGATAATAATATATTACATAGTTATACACCAAAATATACATTCGGACGATCAGGAGTAGTCCATGTCCTTGTTCGGTAAGTCCATGGGACGGTGTGATTTTCTCCTAGGCAGACGAGCATATCTTTCCCTAGCTTTCTAGATCCAACTTTGTAGCTTCTCTTTGACAGCCTTGTGTGACGAACTGGGGAATTTCTGTCGCACGATGGCATCTTATGAATTGTAGTTGTTAGCGTATAAAAAATCTTACCAACAATCATCTGCGACAGGGGTGATGGCGCAAAGGAGAACTTGTTGTTAACCCCTCTCCAGTTGATGTTCGCCAAATTGTCCGTTACTAATGTACTCATTATGTTACGTGCGCAGTTTCTCATCGATCTTCCGCCGATTTTGTTCACATAATCGGTCTACATAAGTGTTAGACAGGAATCGTGAAAGGTTAACATCTGTAGGTACAAACCACTGTTCTCTAATTTTTTGTTCAGAATTTGAATACCCCGAACCGAGTTCATTAGAAATTTAATTGGAAAGTCGTCAGAAACTTTCGGAGGACCTTCGGCTAGCAAAAAATATTCTGACACGTTCCCAGGCTTCGTCTCGCCACTGAATACTCCCACGATGAACACGGCTGTTTTCGGACTGGTCAAACGACCAAGGATTGGCCATAGTTGTGCACGTCAGCTCTTAAACAAACTGACCCCATCGACATGAATCTGCAGCTTCAGAGCATCACACTGCTCGTTATTACGAAGTACCCTGTCGAGGACGTTCTTCAGGCCAAAATGGACATAATTTCCCCCACATATTTTCCTGCTTTTGGATGCGCGGGGAGTACCCAGCAAAGTTCTCGCGTCTTTCGGCAAATGTGATATAAATGACGCAGTTCCATGAGCATTACATTGATTGCAGCTGTTGACATGCTATTTCGGAGCGCGATCCTTCTGGCGATTTCCTGTAAACATCTTCTTCCCAATAGATCATCGGTTACATTAGAGACTTTTGCTAAATGAAAATCATAGCACCTGAAACAATATTACTTGGTTTACACGGCGCCACATCTAACGGAGATGCAACTGAGACTAACCTAGTGGGGGTAACGGGTAACTCATGAGATAGCAATTGCTCCTCATTACTTTCCGGGGCAGAAATCACCACCTCCACTTCCGCCTGTGTGTTCGTGCCCTCGATTCTACTATTGCTTCCTGTCCTGGTCAAACCTGAACCAGTCTATGATAAGAGTGTTTGAAACTCACCCCTATCTTCGTCAGCAACTTTCATTATGGGCTCATGATTGCTTCCCACGTTGTACATCTTTGCAATACGAAAGATGATAGGTCGTGACAATCAACGGGGCCTTTGCATGACAGTTTCGAAATTAGCGAGCAATGGAATGACCGAGTTTAACGCAAACAAACAAATATCTGAAAAAATTAATGTCTGCAATTTTCCAGCACTGTGCGTACCACTTTAAATTCCACATTTATTTAACGTCTAAACAAGTGGTTGGGCTTTAAAACGGGTTCGTACTACCGTCCCGCGGGACACTCATAGGACACTCAGAGGACGGTTGACCGTCCCATGACAGTCCCATGTGCTGGCCGGGTATTTGATCTATGACGAACAATGGAACAGGTGATATTCTGCCATAACCTTCTATGTGACTTTAATAGCATTGTGTTGATTGATAAAATGCATACCACATGCGAACGCCTGCTAGTGAACAACGCGATAGGAAATCGATTGTAAACCATTCCTTGTATACGATTTTTGCCGAATTTAAATGTCAATTATCTTTGTGCACACGGTATATAGAATGAAAAGAGTGTTTACAATGCCGAGAGGTTGCCGGGTGGTCCATAAGGGGAGAAAAAGGAAGGGTTGCGACTCAAGGTCATTATGCAGTCATGAGAAGAACAGTTTGAGTTTTTTTTTAAAGATTTCAGCATGCACAGCTTTTGCATAGTGCTTTACAAATCAGACACACAAGCTATCTATAATTATGGGGTAAGGGTGTACCAGGATGATTGGGTTGTTACTAACGGGCATGTATATTGACACCTATACGTGTTGACTATGAACATGTTTTCTTGTTCGCTGGCAAGTCTAAAAATGAAACATCTGTTCTGAAATCGGTAGTTTTGGTCGATTCAAGGGGTGCGTGACTTAACATCACGCAACACAGAGGGTTTTGCGTCAGATGTTATTAGGTCCGTTTTCAAAGATAACGTCCTCAGACAAGTAGAGCTTGAAAATGGACATGACGTCCGTCATTGTTAGGAAAGTTTCAAATTTCGTTTGAATTGGTGTATATTCTTACTGGACCTAATTGCATACGGGAGTTTTTACAAATGTAGGAATATTTCACTGAGGAAAAATTTGAACGCAGTTTTTCCAGGATTTAAAAGATGCAGAGGTGAAGTGTTTGTTTCTGTATACTTCGGTCTGTGTTGTAAGTTAGTCACGAAGCTGACGGTGAATTTATTGCCATAGACCAAGTTATACATGAGTGAAAGGTGGAGCTTGAGTCTCCGTAACCAGAGAGGATCGAGTGCAAGCGTCCGGCAGCGTTCTCTGTAGCTCAGAGTAAATGGATAACCCAATAAGATTTTCGTGAATGCAAGCTGGAGGCTTTCCAGAGTTAGCCTATCAGACTTGCTCAGGTGGCCATATATGAACGTGCAGTACTCAAACTGGGGTCGTACACAGTTTATAAAGGTGTAACCGTGCAGCAGCTGGGAAGAATGAGTGGTTAATGTAAACTATCGCCCGTCTGATTTTGGCGACTATGAAAGATATATGTTCTGCGAAGTTGAATGAATTTTAGTAGCGCAAACCCAGGTCACGTACTGAGTTGGCGGTTGATATGCTGTGACCGTCCAGCTCTATAGAGCCGTCTGGTACGTGACAACCGTGAAGAACGATAGTGGATTTATTGGCTGAAAATTTCATCAGCCAAGTTTGACACCAAGTCTCTAATGACATGAGGTCCTTCCGTATATTTTCCAGACAGTCAAAATAGGAGAGCATCGCCCAACACCAAAGCCAGGGGCTAGTGGGGTGATCCAATGAAACGTTCTGGGTCCGTTGCTCTTCTTAATGTATATAAATGATTTATGCAACGTTATTGCACACGGCAAGCCGTTTCTTTGTGCTGATGATATCAAAATCGTTTACACATCCCTCCAGGATAGTAACATCAATTTCTGTCTACAAAATACACGACAGAATCTAGCGTCATTGCAGTTGTGGCGCAGAACATGGCTGATGTCGTTCTCACCAAACAAGTCGTACATCATCACTCATGGTTGTGAACTATCTCTGGATCCATCTCACTTGATGATCGTAATACTGATACAGCCACCTTGGCCAGATGGCTAGGAATATGGTACTCAAACTCCTTTAATTTCTCCAAACATGTATGCTCCCAGGTAGCAAAAAATAAAAAATCAATAATCTGCGTCAAAAAGACACGCAGTATACCAGCTGCGAAGCCGACGCTCTACAAAACATGTGCTCAGTCTCAACTCGAGTATTGAACTTCCATTTACTGCCATTTACACAGGTCTGATAGGCTCGTGCTAGAAAAACCTTCAACGGTCGTTTACCAAAAGCTTATTAAGATATTCTTCTTCGGCCACTTGCAGACAACGCTGTGAGAAACCTGGTATTTATCTACTTCGGTTGCATAGATTAAAGTAGAACATGACGTTGACGTATAAACTCTTACATTCGGATGCAACTGCCACAGCGTTCACCGTCCACTTACAACACAGCCCTCCATAAAGTCTAAGTAATAAGAACTCCACCTTGCCAACCCTAATATCCCGGAACAATATACGTGCAAACTTCTTTCTTGTAAAGTATTCCTACATTTGGAATAAACCTCCAAATGGAGTCAGCGCTCTAAAATAGGTTTGGACAGATAACTTATGTTATCAAACACAACTTCTATCTTCAAATTCCCTGTATCACCTGAGGACGTTTTTGAGTGTGATACGAGAAACATTTAGCCGTCAGATGCGTATTACGTAGATAACCACCCCGCTGGCGAACACCCTCGGGAGCAGCCTGGTTGAAACGGTTTGTTATGCGGTTTATTCACACGATCAATTAGCATTTGACCTAGTGTGCGCTCACTTAATCGTTTACAACTCAACATTATTTTGATGACATGCGTTCACTAATGTATGTGCATTGCGAAAATTACTGGTAAATGTGAACTTGGGGCTTAATAATAAATCCACCGGAACGACATCATGTGAGCCTTAGTTATCACACGCACATTTAGTGCGGTCCTCCAAACCTTCGACTTAATTCTCCGTTTCCTCGAATAACTCCCGAGTACATAGCAAAATTCTACAACAAACAGTAGACAGGGTTATGTATTCCAATAAGCATAGAAAAAATAATAATATTGCATGGAATCTTCGTAAAAAATTCCATATACACATTGTTTGTCATAGTAAATGTTATAACCTCACATGTTCTCATTTAACCTGTGAATTTGAAGTCATTTCCTGATTCCTATAAATATCGATTATGCGTGGAAATTTTTCTACGACGAATGAACACAGGAAACTTTGCCTTGTCTGAACGGTTTACGAGATGTTCAAATTTTTGACGTTTTCGAGCAGCCGACGAAATCCTGCGTCGGACTGTGCCCAATCATTTGCTAGATTTCTAGATTTTTTGCCCTTCTCCGCCAAACCCGACTTATCTTGACATTTCTCCGGACGCCAATTTTATCCCCTCCAAAGATGCATTTGGACGTTTTCCCCGGAGTAACCTTGAACTATGTAAAACATCACCCCCTCCTCACAACCCCGTGAAAAGTAAACTGATGTAACATCCCATCTTTTGGGATCAAACCTCTGAAGCGAGCGAACTATCTTTCTCTCTGTTAAGTCCGTCAAAGTTTCACAAAATGCAGTTATTTGCTTTCCTACCACGTCATTTTTGATGGCAGGCTTCACGTTTGTGCCAGTTTTTAATCAATCGTTCTGTAGCGTTTGCAAATAACTACAGTGATCGCGCGTAACTCAGGTTGCTTCTCACACATGCGTTGAGAAAGTTATAGTATTTGTTTACCTATTCAAGATTGCACGGGGCATGCACAACACCTACCGACCATATTATATACTGTAAATCATAGCTCTCTGACCACAGAGAAATCGCGGTGGCTTTTGAAATTGAGGCTTAAAGAAATAGTTAAACGGCACAGCTTCGCATGTGATTATGTATTAGTGGGTGAAAGGGTCGTTTTAACCGGTGACGACAAGCATTGCGTGATCGTCTACACCGGTAAAGTGTGTGTAGGCAAATTTTATGAAACTTGCTATCCTTCAACTTTTCAAGATAGAAAGGTGATTTCTGTCCATGTATGGTGAATACATGGACGCAGTTGCTGTTTTCGTGAAAATATTGTAACCATGTCTTGGTCTGGATATGGAACTTCTCTTAGTGTTCTGCGATGTGACAGGACAAAGTAGGGGAATTCTTTCAAGGGTTGGATTTTCGTTTATGGCTCCAATCTTCCTTTTGAATACATTTGTTAGAGGCCCATTTTCTTCTGTGGGTGACCATCGTTATTTGCTAAAGCGATGATGAAAATGTTGCTTTCTTGCCTTTTCCACTGTTTACCACATGACTTGAACAGCGACATGGTGTCAGCAATTTCGAAGTCCGAGAAAGTTTTACCTTGTTCCATTATTGGTTGCTCGCCGGCGGAGACGTCCGTGTAATAACCTGGAGAGTTGAATATAAGTGTAACAACTGTTCGATCAAGCCTGTCATCATGCGCTTTGGCGTTATTAGGAGGACTGGCGTGTTTCGCCAACAACCATCCGTAACCGGCGCCGTCTGATATACCTGTCGGTCACAACTTGTCGGTTCTCAAAAGTCACTTGTGGCTCACCAGTGTGATGGAGTCTCCGCACAAAAGTTCGTAGTGGAAGACATCAGGAGTGGCACGTGAAATGCAGAAGTAATTTGAACGAGTACGACTTCGTGGAAGTAGGAGAGAGGGCAATATCAGCACGTAGCGTTAAAAACAGTTTCTTTGTGTACAGCCGATTCTCAAAATGGAACAAGGAAAATCATGAAATGCGTTGGAGGACGGCATTAAAGAAGTGGTGCAACGCTAAGATATCTACAACATCTTAGACACCATTTTCAATATCGATAGTTGAACGAGTATCCTTTCACATTTGCAGCACTGTTCGATGATGAGCTCTACATGTGCCGCTATGAATGACCTATTCCTTTCTCAGAGTTATTCAGCACAACGGGGTACCAAAGTCGTCCCCGAACACAGAGACAACCAACGGTACTGTCGTCAATCCACACAACCGTTTGTAAGTCAGCTCTACTGACCCTGCTGCAGCGCGTGTAACAAAATCCAGTATCCCTAGGAAAGATTCGTGGATCCAACCGGAGAAATAACCGAAGGCACCAAGCACGTCAACTTCTTCCCCGATGTTTTCAGGGCTGTGCACGCCGTGGAGGGCCCGGCTTTTCCGCAACGTGACGAAGAATGTATAGTGTGAAAGAAGACACTGTAAAGTTTTTACACTTGTCACCGAGTGTGGTGCGTGGTGTGTGTGGGGTAAGTGATCCAAGATACAACAGAAGCTCACTGTATATCATTGGGGACATCGCAGTAAAACCAATTATCAAACTTACAGGCAGAAAATCATCAGGATGACGTTCTGAATACAGCAGGGTGCGAAACTTTTCTTCTAATCATGTGATGGCATCAAGCACAGGGAATACAACGCAGTTTTCAACAGGCTCAGCCCAATGCACGCAGCAGTCGCGGTTGAAGTACTTGGCATGTCCTGCAGCCCAAATTTCAAACAAACAACTAGAGAGGTCAAAAACGATGACGTCCATATGCGCGAAAATCTGGCCAATACAACGTGGCCGCCGCAATCAATTTTCCATTCCAGTCTTCACTTACGTAGCAAGATCATTTAGGCAGGAAACGTCGCATGCAGATTTCGCATAATCAAAGCATGCCCCAATAACAGAAAATCGCTTGACGATGGGCCGATTAATTTGTTCAGGGTCTAGCCGGCAAGTTATACATCTGCATCTTGTCAGCGTTCGCTAGTGAAAAAATGCACAAAAATAGCGGGATAAACGGCGTAGGTGCAGCTTAATAGAACAATGTGAACCGGAACGAACGCGCAGGTCGTCATCGCCCGCGTTCTCCGAACATTTTCGTGGCGTTCTGAGTGACGTTCGAGGGTCGTATGGCGATCAAGAGAAACGTAATTTCAATATCAACCTCAAATCGAGGACCTGACGGAGGCCTACAACTGCTAATGATATGATATCTTGTTGCTGTGATCCGGAGATTGTCCGAACGCGATTTTGCCGATAAAATCCATTCCATTGGTGAGTTGTGGGTAGGGAGAGGAAAAGAAGTGGCATGCTAATCTTGGTATCCTGAAGGGAAAAAGCGGAGATCACACTTCACATCAACACAAAGTAGAAAGAAGGTTGTCTCAGCATGAGGTGAACCTTAGGCTCTGGGCCTCGAAAACCTCTGCAATCAAATTACTCCACGGATTGACTATCTGGCTGGCGAAACAGTTGAAGTGAGATGT
This sequence comes from Paragonimus westermani, assembly GCA_008508345.1. Classification (NCBI taxonomy): domain Eukaryota; kingdom Metazoa; phylum Platyhelminthes; class Trematoda; order Plagiorchiida; family Troglotrematidae; genus Paragonimus; species Paragonimus westermani. Next base: position 155,563 of record QNGE01001487.1, on the reverse strand, counting down.
TTATGTTGATGCCGTTTCTTCGATTGTTAACCTCTGACCTCTCAGAGATCACTCCCGCCAAATCACAAAACCGATTAGAGGACATGCACTCGCATGGTGTGTAACTCGGTATACTGTGAGGGATCCCCTCCTACCATCCGTCGTCGAAGGAAGGATGTGATCAGCGAGTCCAGTCGGCCCTCATTGCCTAGACCTTGCATATCCATTACTATGCTTATAGCTTATTTTCTGTTTCTTTTTGTATACACCCTTTTTGGGGGTATGGTGACCAGGCTTGGACATAGTATTCTGAATGGGAACGAATTCTGGCCGTGTCCAGCAAAATGAACACTGGTGAATGTGAGTTAGAGAAGACGGATTTCAGCCAATCGCGGTGCTTCTGTCGTAATCGAGGCGCACTGGGTAGCCAAGCAAACTGACTAGCGACTTGGATACCCAACTCGCTCTTTTGCTGTTGTGTTGCTAATTATACCGTCCGCCCGTGCATGTTTCTCGCATACCTGACGTCTTCCTGGGAACGTCTGAGTCCGGCGAGATCCCAACCGGCTTTCCAGCGTTTGCAAAAAGGTAACGTGGGTCAGTTTATGGGTCAAGCCACTTGTGCATACCAGGAAGATCGGAAGGGCTAGGATTGGACCTTCTGGTACGCTACCCAACGGAGAATCTCCGTCCGACAGTATTACCATCACTCTCACCTTGCAAGATCTTCCAGTTCAAAACGTCTCGTTCCACTTCCAGATGGTAGCTGACATTCAGGCTCCTCGTAGCCCAAACCCGACAGCCCCTATTAACAATGATTGAAGACATTCTGGAAATCTAGATATCACTCCTCGATTGCTTCTTCTGTGTCCTATTCCCTATTGACAGCGTTTAAAAGCGTCGGTAGATTGTTGAAAACAGATTTATCTCTTGGCGAGCCATGCTGAGGAGCTCTGAACAATGGTTCACACAAAGCAGCTTACGAATTATCTTTTGCCATACCTCCAAAGATGCATTCGAGAAATTTTGCCGATGACAATAGTCGGTCTTACAGGTCAGCAATTTCTGACAGCTGCTTTATTACCATAGTTTGGAATGATAATTGTGATGGTTTTGTTCTAGTCTCTTACTACTACGCTTGTAACTACTGCGAGTATAAACTTATGTGCAAAAGATGACACTGGGGATTTGACCAAAAGTTTCAAGATGGCCGGATGCTTTTCGTCCAGTCCTGCGGACCTCGTGCTGTCTAACTGACATCGCTGGCTTAACTTCACGTAGAGTAATGTCCTCATCTACCCTGATATCGCGCTGGAAGCTAGGAAGAGACTTATCTGCTCCATTATCGGGGCGATAAACACCTCAAAACAGTGCCATAGACGCTTCCACTGTATCCTTGTTAGTTGAGGTGGTCTCTCCGTTATGGTAACTTACGCTGCTGAGTTCCTTTCTCAAAAGTGCCCCTGTCTGGGCATGATCGTGAAGTCTTTTATGGCTCTGTCCAATGTCAGGTGCTAGATTAATCTCATACACCAGGAAAGCATTTCTTGCCGAATCACTTTTTGGTATATTCCCCTCCCAAACGTCATAATGCTCTCAGACCCCTTTCGCTGGATGAACGCTTTCCAGGTCATAAACGTACGTTGAGACGCTTCCTGGACAATGGAGTGAATTCATGGTTTCAGACACCTTCGTCTGATTAACTTTTGGGGGAAATTTCTTCTTGGATGAGCCAGGAGGTTGTCGATCTATATTGCCCAAAAATCTCAACGTTTAAAAACTGGTGGATCCCAGGCCATTCTGTCAGATTCCAACAGCAGCTTCATGTGGTCACTTCGGTAAAAAGTCGTATCTTGTGTGTCGGTTTTCTCGAACAAAAACATTCGACCGGAAAGTAAATAGTTACTTGATTTATCATCCTGTCCGACGCCCTGCGCAATACATTTATGTTGTCTCTGTCGTGAAGAGTTATGACCAAGATTATCGTTTAGACTACTCGACGGCGTCAGAATTCTGTGATCACACTAATGGGTTGCGTCAGTGTAAAACCGCTGACAAGACTAAATAGAGCGCGAGCAGAACGCCAACCACTGAAAGACCTCGACGTCCAATTGATTTTGAAAGCTTTGGGTCTCTTGAAAACGAGCAAGTAATAGCCTGATCAGCACGTCATCTGGAATGATTTTAGCCACGTTTCATTTGCTCCTTGTATCGTTCCGGACCTTGCCACAACCCAGCGACCATTAGCAGATGGTAGAGTTGAGGGGGGCCGGTGACCGTTCGGATGTTCATGCAAATGCAGTTAAAGTTCACTGATGTCTGCCGCATATTGCTGTGATCGTCGCGGCACCTATGGAAGGTAGGCTCTCAATCTCCCAAACCTGTTTCTTCTTTCTCCCATGTCTCGGTGAGTAAATGAATATATGCTGATTGAATGACCGTCTGCTGCCCGTCTTCTTCGCTGAGCAGTTTACATACGTTCGTCAGCATGCTCTACAGCTCCGTCACACTGACACTACGACTGTTCAGACATTCGGGTGCGCCAATTCATCGAAGGAAACCTCAGGGGAATAAGTCTGTTCTTGAGTCTAAAAATCTAAACAAAACCACTGAAACCACTATTTTCGCTGGAGGTCGGTTTTCCCAATTCACTGCGTCGTCGTCTTTTTTCATTCAAAAACGGCGTTTAGATTCCTGCAGCTGGTTTGCGCGAAGACGTTCTCTTCGGACTTCCGATGCAGATGACTCAGCTCCATGTGCACCGTATGTGCCACTTATGGTTACGCCTCTCATGACAGTTCTATCAAGCACCTCCTGAACTATTATGACAGCTTCAGTCAATACCAATTGTCTAGTGCTGAAGTTAAGCAATCGGGGCACGGGCGGCATGGGACGACTTGTCTGTGCGATCAGTGCCAATTCGCATCTGCGGTTAATTTAACATACCATAGTACTCTCAGCAGTAATTGTTTTTCGGAGAATCTCCTGTGTTCATGATCTCGCATGACCGTTTCGGGGTGTGTGGATAGTCATGTTGCTTTCGCTTTGGGGTGGCCTCATACGGACTTTCTCTATTTGCTTACCTGCATTAATTTTTTTATGTTAGCCGTAATGTCACACAGGCAATTCTGACGCTGCTTTTGCCATTCGATAACGCATTCATATTTGTCGGGCTGTTGGGAATTCGGCGCACTTGATGACCTGTAGGTGCCCTGCCAAGTTCCTTCATTCGTCCACCTTTTTAACACCCATAACCTTTTCCGGTACCTTGGACCCATTGGCAGTTGGCTTTCGTATTACGTAAGCACACCTATTGTCTTTCGAGAGTTTTCGGGAGACCTAATGTAACGTTTAGGGTCGATCGCCCCTACCATAAATGGTGCTGAACACACAAGCATGCTTCCACTCCTACGGGTTGCGCGAGTTGTTTGCAGAAGGCGGTCGGAGTGCATTCACATATTTCAGAGACTCCTTAGTGTCTGTTCATGATGTTCGCAGAAACCGTATATCCAGCCTGGCCGGTGGGTCAAGTCAGGTTAAGTGGTACCGAACGTATAGCTTTGTGACACATTATCAGACTCCGATCTTCCGGCAGACTAAGCAACTTGTCCCTCTGGTTGTGCATTCTACACAGACCCATCACGAGTCAGAGTATCTGTAGTTCGGTTTGTAATGTCCAATTCTTATGCGTTCAACCAGCTAGTGACACCATCTATCAAATATGAAAAAACTGTATGCCGGACGCCACCACTGCTGGTTGAGCGAGGAAAAGAGACTTGAGGCATGTAACCTTCAAGCGGTTAACCGGAAAACACTCTGCGATAAAAAGCTAGTTTGCTCTTCGGGGGGTGCACAAGGTACTCCACATCTTGTTAAGACAATACGGCATACTTACAGAAGCGGGAACAAAACGGGGGGGAATTTATCTCCAAACTCGAATAGTCCGCGTGTATGACGATAAAATAATACATATATGCATAATATACATACACATACATGCATACGTGTACTCGGTATGGTATATACGCCTGTGTCGTACAATAATGACAAAGCCTTTCCAGGACTTCTGTTTACACGTCGGGAGAATATTGTCCCCTATGGATTACTGGTCACTGTCACACTCAGTTTAATGAACCCAGGGGATATCCATTTCAAGGTCAAGGCTGGGAAGGAACCTAATGAATCTTCCAAAAGTGAACTAGCTAATGGAATACGTTCGCTTCTTGTGAGTGGTCCGGTTTTCACGGACGCTCTAACCTGCTCTAACCTCAACATTACCTGTTTCCGTCATACCTACGTAGACTGTCCAGTTACAACATACGTAAGAACAGTTTCCCAGTGGTTTGCGTCTCGGGTCATTTATCTTTAAGATTTCACAAAAATGTTTGTGTACAAATGAACGCTTCCACATACTTTAAGCCTGGATTTGTTAGGTGCACAAACCATATGTATTTTAGACACCCAAATGTCAAAAAAATAATCAGAGTAGGAGCAGCTTGGTTATGTTTCGCGCATCTTTGTTGATTTGTTTCCGCGAAACAATGGTCTCAGCAATTATGATTACAAATTTCCACTGTACACGCATTTAAATAAACAACCAACTTAGACGCAGGAAATGGGCTTAAACAGTTCTCCAAATCCGCCCACTGAAGAGTTGTGGACACTTTTACGAGGCAGTTATCTCACTATCACACATGTCGTGCAATATTTATGAGCCACATTCGGCTGCATTACAGCTCCAATTGATCCTAGTTTAAGTTAGAACCATGTGCTATTAGGAATGTTGTTTGTTGCATAGATCAGCCTTACAGAGCGTAAACAGCGAAAGGACCATATGGTGATTACTATTCTGACAATGGTGTTCTCACTAAACTGGGTAAGCTCTGACTTATTACGTTGGTGTACACTGACGACTACTCGGAGTGAGAAGAAACACCGCCTGTGTGTGTAAAGCTGTGGGATGGAATCAATGTTGATGCTGAAACAGCTCCGTTGGCTCGGTCACGTTCGTCATGTGGGCGATGACTGTATCCCGAAGCAGTTACTGTACGGACATGTGAAGTCAGGTAGGCGAAATCCCAATTGTCAGAAGCGGAGGTACCAGGATGTTGTGCATGTAAGTCTTTCACGTTGTAACATTGATTTTAGATGTTGGGAAGATTTGGCGTTGAACCGGACGGCCTGGAGGAATACAGTTCGGGTGGGCGTCCGAACGTTCAACGAACAAGCATTGCGCTGTCGCGAGCGGAAGCGTGCGGTACGCAAAGGAACCATCAATGCTATAGGTTGCGGTGACGTGGCTATATGGCGTTGCGATGTGTGCGGCCCCGAATGCACTGACCGCTTGGGGTTAGTGGGTCACCAACGTACTCATAGTACACCGCCGGCGAAGAGGCGCCGAGTACGCTAGGCTCAGGTAGGTCATATCAGTGTATTCATACTTCTGTTGATGACAACGTCGGCCAACATCCTGGTCGCTAACAAGTAATCCGCTTCTCTTTTCAGAAATTCGAGCATCTGTGTTCTTTCATCTAATATTTTCTTCGGCTTTAATGGTGTATTTTATGATGAATGATCTGCCTGGCTTTTATAGTTCACTGAGAGATTTGCTTTTCATCCCTAGCTTCTTTGGGGTGCACTAAAATGCACTCATATACTGCAGCGCTTCTTGAATTACACTTCACAAATCTTCCTTCCAAGTTTAGAGCTCGTCATTGCAGCCTCTCTCTGTTTAGTTTCCGAGAGATAAGAGTTTCCTTCCCTTGTTGGCGAATCAACTGGCTAACCAGCATTGGCCTACTGAACAGAAGGTCCCCACTGACACATCTCCCGGTTTTTTTCCTTCGAGTTTACACTGGATATGTGGTGTGTGGGTGGAACTGCAAGTGGTACAGCGCAAACCAATTGCATTGATGGCTAAGCGCAGGCGTCTTTTGGCTTCGGTCACTGTGACAGGCTAATCCGAATTGGATGCCGCCAACCATGATGCTGTGATTGATGGCTGTTTCTCGATTAACGTAATTTTGCGGATTCATCAGTACCTCACTCTTTATGGCACAACACTAACTGTTAATCCCGGACGACCAGTGGTTGTTCGAGCAACACTTTGTCTTCTCGCAACGTCTATCGATACGCTGGATTCACGATAGTCGCGTCTGTAAGTAACAAGCGTCTATAAATTCTGAGCCCGTCGAGCAATCAATTCGGATCCACAAAGGAAGACGGTCGTAGTGGCGAAATTCTTATTAATAAGCTGTTAATGTTTAAAAACAATACGATGAACCAAATAGTGGAAGACAACGACAAACCTCGATATTAAATCCACCAAATGTACAACAGTCACGTAATGGCGAAGTGGCCAGGCGAAAATGAAACCAGGGCACATATGAACAAAGGTCCGGCAAGGGAAAGTAAGGGAGATCACTACGCGAAAACGAGTTTTACAAGCAGACGTTGTCAAGATTTAACAATGCATCAAGATCAACATTCATTTGAGAAATGATTTGTCACGCGCGTAACTTGAGTGTTAATGTCAGATTGTAAGAAAAGCTCGTAAACGGTATAAAGAATTCCAACGTAAGAAGATGAATCAGTGAGAAGAGGATAAATAGAGCAGAGAACGTGGCCACCAACATCCTATTAACACATGGCAATCACCAAACACTCACGCAAGCAGCTACTTCAACAGTGACCTCATCTTCCAAATGAAAACCCGGCAAACTTGCTTGGTTAGATTTAAAATATGACGAAAGGATATCTTTCCAATTTTACACCTCGGAAGTCACAAAAGCGTTAACGACGTCACGGACTGAAACATTTTCGTACTTTCGGTAAACTTCCATGGATACCCGTCATTGGTTTAGTAATAATTTCTTGTTTAAGCATTCGGAAGATAAAACGATAAACCAGGTTCTGATTAATTTGTGAGTTAGTTCGTTCATTTATCTTTGACTTGGAGAAGTCCTTGATAAGTGCCGTTGTTAGCAGCGCCAACTGGAATTGTGCAGAAGTCCACCTTGCTACAAGCTACAAAATGTTATATTTTCACGTTCAGTGAAATAAGTCATGTATTCAACTGTCATGTTTAGCCGGAAGCATACCATCAGTTTAGTGGCTGCTGCCAGTTATGAGGGAGGCGCACCGGTCAAACTACAAACACACATTCTACTATGGGAACAACAAACGCTCAAGCTTGTGAACCTTGGATCAGAGTCCTTTTCCGCTGGCCCTGCAGACATTCCAATAGACTCCTCATCTCAGACCATTCGAACTTACGTGAAGAGGCATCTCCTAGTCGCCAATCGTACACCGCGGGACACGACAACCTATTTTTCCTCTCGTGAAAGTTTAGAATCGTAAACCGGTTATGGCGAACAGAACACTCACTAAGGCTAAATAAAGTACATGGAGGAATCCTTTCCGCACCACAACCGATCTCGGACAACTCATTCCACAAATCTTTGGCTTTGTCTGCCGCAACTCCACGAGGTGATTATTTTCTACGCCTGTCGCCGAGAACCAAGAGAAAACGAGTACTTTTCCCTCCGTCCACAGGAACGAGAGAAAATATAATTCTTATAATGCTTGTCGTGGAAGTTAATGCAATGAATAACATCAATATTTTGGATAGTCGCACATCAATGTACAATTCAGTCGGGTTATTCCTGAAGGAAAAGAAAATTCCAATGAATTCAGTACCTTTAGTGTGTTAAGAAGGAACTTATCACAATAAGCTCACGATAACAACCACTCCGTAAAAGCATGAGGAACCGTGGACATGGACGGTGTGTGTATTGATTAAAACAATGGAAAATTGTTTTATAAGTACAATGGACGAAACAAGAGTGTGTAGTGGCGAAAAAGAGTCTTTGACTAGCCTAAGTAAATGCAGGCGCACTCCACTGGACCGTGAGTGAATAAATGTAACAGGATAGTTACAGTTCTAGTAGGTTGTAGTAATAAAAGAGCTTGATTACAGAAAGGGTTCAAGAGGACCACCACAAAATTCCAAATGACCAGTATCCGGGAAGCAAATATATGCCTAGGTTACCGTGTACGGCTAAAACGCGATCGTTGCTGCGACGATATTCGGAGTACAGCGGAGCTGAAAAAGTGGTTGAGAGATCCGTGTAGTGTAGTCAAGCAACTGCACCACAGGTAGATGAGCAGACCGGCGTGTATGCAAATTTTTTTATCGCAATTGCAAGGTCATTTTAATCTATCAGAAAAACATGCAGAGGTGACGTGAAAACGTTTTTGTACAGCAGTGAAGCACCATGAGTTAACAAATGAAAACTGCAAATGATAAAGAATGAAACTCAAGAGTTAAAAGTGCTAGACTCTGCAGTCTTCAAAAAACATCGGAATGGGTTATTTTTTATCATAAAAACACACAGTGTTAGGCAAATAGTAAATAATCATAAAGTGTTGTTTTTATCGGCTCAATTGCAGTTACTTGAGGTCACGTGTGTAACGCTCCTTGTCGAATAACAAACATATTTGAAGTATTCTATGTTTCTGTGTAGTCGACTGTCAAATGTCATTACGGGTTAAGGTCATCTTCTGATGTCTTCAGAAAAATTCAAAATGGGTTTGTATTTGTTGGTAATATTACAATATAAAAGACTCGTTTACGTTGCCGACGGCTCTTGGAGACCTACTGGATGCGGACAGGGTAATAGTGCAACAGCATGCCATCAGCAAGGACAGTAAGTCTATCATGTTTCGATGGAAAACACTTTTTGTTGGTTTTCATAGTAAGTTCAAGTATGCCAAGCGTATACCCGTCAAAATTGCTAGAGGTCGTGAATCAAGTTGCTTGTATGTTGACAGCCTTTATCTTGGTTGCGTATATCAGACAGTCAGGATGTGAACAGTGTTAAAGTAAATGGTTTGATTTCGCGGGATCCCTGCTAACACACATGTGTGCATATGCTACATTTAAGTGGGTATTCTGTTCACGTATGTGGACACACTATAGTTAACACATTCGAGAATCATTCGAAAACGTTCGAGGGATAGTCACAGGACGCCTAGAGATCATTCAAAGAATTTTTATGGTATTAAGGTAGGTTAAAGCCACACGAGTTTGTGCTGTGCGGGTCCATAATTGGGTTCATTGGGGGATCATTTTGCGCGCCCACTAGGTGAACACATGAAGTGCTGAGGACGGTTATGGACGAATTACTGCTTTATTTGCTACTTCTCTTTCATCAATCACTAGGAGACCTTATGATATTTCGAAGTGTGAACAACATTATCGAAAAATAACTTCGTACTTCATGAAAATGTACGTCGTCATTGAATCGAACCGTAACAAAATGTAATGGAATGCAGTGCAAAATGTAAGCACTGTACGGGAATTACCATTATTTTGCCCAATACACTCCTCTTATGCTCGTGGTTATATAGGTGATTCTCTACGCCATAAGTGTTTCCCTGCTTCCATAAACCCGTTTAAGTCACGCCCTGGCTCCCTCTAGGAAACTTTTAGGATTTGTTTATTGTCTGTTCATGTTTTACAGTCTCAAAATTTGTGTGTGCTATTACATCTTATCAGCGTAATAGACAGCAACCAAATGTGAACACAGAATTGTGTCACATTTCGTTGTGCTTCAATGAATAGTACAGGTTTATTAGTAAGCAAGGTAAGAGATTTCATACTGATAGCATTAGTAAGCAATATTTCGTTAGTAGTTTAAAATTACTTATTGTAAGCACATTATTACGATAGGAGAGTCTTTGCGCACATGGAATCACATTGGGCTCTCAATGATCTTTACGCAAGGTATAGAACGATGCATTATTTGGGTACAACCAAAAGCAGCGCGCTGGCCAGCCGAACACTTTAATGGATAACTTCCGCATTCACTTAGTACCAAAAGCTATGCAATTTTTCCTCTCCCATACCACTAGTAGCTCCGTTAGCCAGTTGATTTTCCGTCCACCTAACTACCACATGAATGGATCTGTGCCATTATGAAAGGGAAATCACTGATTAACAGACTGTGCTTTTTGCGAGACAACGCGGTTGAAAGTTATCTGTTCACTTATTAATTTATCGGGGTACTTGTGCGTTGTGTGCAAATTTCCTCATGACCTGGACTGACGTTCATTCTCCTACCAGGGTCAATGCGGGTCTTGTGCAGTCACAGGACAGCCACAATCTAGGTCCCCACCTAATCCTGTGCGGGTATTTTGCGGATGGTGGAAGGGTTTTAATATGCTTCCGTGTAACAAGTTCGACGAGCGCATATGTTTCGGTGAGAATAATATAGGTATGCAGTTAAGATCAACACCGATGCAGTGTTGACTCCGCCCACCTACCAGTTATCAGCTGGTAGAGTACTGTTACCGAATGTCGCCAGTAAATTCCTCATTTATTTCACTATTTTATTCGATAAACGGTGTTAAGCTCGTAGTGTCGTAGAAACTTTCAGTAGACGCGATATACCTTGTGCAAAATATTATGCTCAAAATATTTCTTTTTGCACATTTTGATTATGGTTTTTCTGCAAATGTGTTTTCGCCAGCATATGCCCGTACTAGCCTTTGTTGGCCCTGGTTAGTTCAAACACTATTGAGGCCATGCATTATTCTAAAGTCTATTCACAGTGGGCTATATCAGAGTGAAATTTCTGACCGCACGTTAGCGCTGACCTTGATATGACTGCGTGACGAGACCTCATCAACACCCGACTGGAGGTCGTGCAGTCTTTAGCCTCACGCTAACACCGACACCATTCTGATTTTTTATTAACCTATTTACAAAAATCCTTCTAACTAATTAAATTCTCAACTGCTTCATCAACGTAATAGTTAAATGGATCAAGACTAACAATCAGACAAAGACCGCCAATAGTCACAACAACGTGGTTCAAGTTTTGGAAGTTGTGTTGTTTTATCATGGTAATTTCCAGCAGAACAGAGGATTCTTAGTAGCCAGCTTCAGATTTCACTGATTTGAAGACCGTCGGGACCATGTACTATAAGGAACAATACAGTGACCTGGAGGTAATGCCTGTCTGCTTATTGTATGATTTGTAAACTACTCAGGATTTTAGTTTTCATCACACACAAGACACTATGGCTGGTTACCATGATTTGCTTGGTGTTTACGATCGCGTTTATTTGTTGACATGTTTATTGCGTTATGCGCCCGAATATCACCATACCCACACGTTTGATTGCTTGATCTTAAGCTCTCATGGCTGTTATCAAAGATTGGATGTGGGTTTAGCCAACAAACCTTCTGTTATTTTTACACGGTGTAGTTGGGCATCACAGTCAAACCTGCTTCAGGTTCTTATCTGGTCTCTGTTACAGATACCCGGGAATCATCAACTTATTGTGAGTATGTACTAAAAGATAACATGGGTTTAACTCGAACGGTCAGTGGTACTTTTCGGTGGGGTTTATTTTTACCCGGAGACCATATGTATTACCCAGGATGTTTAGCTATGACTATGTATCACGTGGCTCTCCCCTCATATACCCTAATAAATTCCTTAATGACGCGACAAACACACACTTCATTGTTTCGGAAGGTGCTAATTCATGGAATGGAACTAATGTCAAACACGATGGAATGCATAAGTTAAAGAACCTGTTGAACTGTTGGAATTGCTAGACGCGTATTTAAAATCTGTAGACCAACAAATAAATTCTTGCACCGTGTGCAGTTTACTACGTCTTCAAACTACAACCATAGTGACCAGCTGGCAAAATTACTCCGGTGAAACTCAGTGAGAGCAGCAATAGGGAAATCAAAGTCGAAGAGCGGCCCGCTCAAGCGTAAAATGTCCTCCCTTGAAGACCGTAGAAATTAATTACCGATATGTAATTACCGTGGGTGCACAGCCACACTGACGAAAGGGATTTTTTTGTAAATTGGTAATTGTTCTTGAGTTAATACCAGCACAAGATTAACTCTAGGTTAATATTAGCTAATTATTCAGTTTGGTAATTAAGTTATTATTCCCACCACTGGTTTACTCGTCAAGTGAATCTAGATCAGATATAAAACAATGATCGGTAGTGAGCATAAAGTAACCAGCAAAAAAATGACGTGGCCTATATTTATGGATTAGTATCTTAACATAATTTCCGTACTTCTGCTCTGAGCAAGAAGTTCATGATTGCGCGCATGGCATACAATTATTATTCACAGGGTTCACGAGAGCTCTCGCTGGTTCGAGGACGGTTGGGAATGCGTTTCCAGGGTCGCAAGTCTACAGGAGGAAAAACAGTAAGAAATGTGCAAGAAAATACACAACGCAAAAGATGTTGAAGAGTTGTGGCTGGAGTCGGAATAGCAACCAAAACATTTAAAACTGTTAGAGATGGAACAAAGCATGATGTTGTACGTAATTACAGTTCTGGAGCAAAACATTTAGCTGGCACGTGGGAGACAGAATGGAAGGAGAATGTTCCGGTAGGTTTAACCTTAAAACCCTACTCAGTTTAATAGATATAAATGGACGCGTGGTTATAAACAGGATTTCGACCCTGGAGATGGAGGGGAACGAAGAACACTAATAAGAAGGTGATGTAACCTATGATGGCAAAGCGCGGAAACCCGGAGCATGGAGATATATTACGGGAACCTGATGGTTCATTAAATCGCGCATCAAGTTTAAAGTTGCAGTGGCACATAATGACACTACAAGCAGAAAGTTAAGGTTCATAAGGACCCTCAACCGAAATATAGATGGTCCAATTTGATGTCAACTTGTGTCCACTGGCGTTTCTATCTTCGAGATAGTATTTGAAACACGTACACATTATTCTGTTATGTTTTTTTCCAACGGGACAAACTGCTCATAAAAGAAACTGGACTTAGATCGTTACATCATCTTCCAGGTATCTGTACGAACCAAGTGACGGAGTAACCTGCTGAAGAAAAAGGATTGGCATGAGTAACGCAAGGTAATCTACTGCTTCAAGAAGCGGAACTGACTCTGGGGACCTGGATCCCAAAGTAATACCTCTTCCTGTTCCAGTTAAAATGTGAAGGATGGAAGAGGACTGTGTGGGAGTTGCAAAGGCGCATACAATGCGGAAAATAATCGGGAGATAGTGGTATACCACGATGACTTCATGGGATACATTTGCTGTTACGGAGATGTGGTGAGAATCACAGGTTGAGATGAAGAGCTTATATTCTACAAGATGTATTTATACTGAGGAGATGAGCAAGGCTGTAGGACTGACGACGGATGTTGGCAAAAGAACATTGTTAACAGGAGGCAGGAACTATGGTGGATACTCCTAACGCGAAGACGGCTGGTGGCAAACTCAGAACATCACCAGCAGAGCTGTTAGTACTATGTGTGTATGGAAACCTGTCTTCAACAAAAAATGAGACTGAAGACTTACATGCGTTTCCCAAGCGTGTGACAGGAAGAAAAATTGAATAAATTATAATAAAAAATTTTCGTGCACCGAAAATCAGTTGGGCAGAAAACTGCACCAAAGGGCTCATGTGAGGACAAGCTACTGAAATTTGTACACATTAATAACCCTCCAAGACTTTAACAAACCCACAAGATGAGGGCTTATTCTAACAGTCACGATTTTGATCTTGGTTATTTTAAGTATTTAACGTGAAACACAGGGTAGGGAATTGGTTGAAATTAAGAAGACTGAGTATAAGTTTATCTAAATATCCGGGGAGGTTTCAGAACTGAGATTTTCGGAAGAGTTTCAGACAGCATAAAGGCATCAGGCGAGCATAAACTGGTCCAAAAATGGTGCTTTTGAGTGGATATGTGAGCTAGATTAACAGAAAACTGGCTCTATCTAGAGACCAAATTAACGTGACCAAATGGTGAGACGACATCACATAGTAAGTTCAAACGGAAGGATGCCCCACCAGGGTGAAGTATATGGGCCCAGAAATCGCAAATCAGAAAGTCTAAAGCACACAGTCGAGTCACGACGTAGAGGTTACAAAATGTTTGTGAGATTTGTGAGAGCCAGACAAAACGCGACCAGATTACAAAAGGACCGTAGATGGGCATATAAGATGAGGCTACAGAAGAATTTTAGTTTGAACCTCATAACTTTCAGAAGCTAAGAACAGTTCAGAACGTCTTCATAGGATCGCAGTGAATTGCGTTAATAATGAAAAAAGAACGTTGTTTTGTCAGATATTTCAAAGCTGTTAGCTGCTTTGAATTAATTAGGGAATTTACTTTTTCCGCTATAATGATAAGGCAAATGGTAATAGGGTTGTGTTGACGAACAGTCGGGCAGATGAGTGTATGGTGGATTGAAATAGTACCTAACGACTTTGCAGCGACTAAATCTGTAGGACCAAACAATGTTCATCCGACCAGCATTACATCGATTGTGAATATCCTTGTGACTTCACTTACGCATTTGTTTAGCCTCTCTTTTAGAGACCTAATTCTCTAGAAACCTGAAAGATGGTTGCCCAAGGAATATTCAAGTTTGACCACCTGTGCTTCCGAACCATTAGTTGCATATGTTGGTAATACCGCATAAGCAATAACCAAGTCCACCGACATGTTTTCAAGACGCATAAACTCTGTCTACCTTCAAGCACGTTGAGCTCGTTCTACGGGCTTTGCTGGCTTGGTCACGTCTTACGAATGCCAGACCACCGTTTGTCATATTATGTTTAATTTGCTACTAGGCGCAACATTCTAATGGCCAGTGTGTGGCTTCTTTGTAAGGCATGAATGCGCTCACACGTAAAATTGCTTCAGTAGGGTTCCACTGGCTCCCAGGCTTTGGCCCAAAGAACAATGAACACCTTTTGATGAGGACGCAATTTGATTTGGCTTAGAACAGAAGTCAATGACGTGCGCGTTGCAAACCTTTAATTTTGCCGGTGTAGTTGTTCCTTCTTCCGCTATGCCTGTCTTCCTTCTTACTTAACAAAATACTTTTTCTTTTCCCACATTTTGGCACGTTCGTCATTGAATGTGGTTTTCATGCGTTGAGTATGTACACATCACAGTTTCAAACACGGTTAAAACGTCAGCTGGCGTCATTTTAGTAGTAGTAGAGTTGTTATCGTAACTCCTCGGGGGTAGTAGTATGAACTCTGTTTCAGGGTATGAAATCCTAGCCGCTCAACTGGGTGGTTTTTTGATGAAGTTTTGTTCAACAAACCGGTCCTTTTTGTATGAAGTCACAGGGAGACGAAGCATAGGCAAAAAGACTGAAGTCTGCCAATCGGGTTTTCGTATGCTCCTTGATCATGTAGATCATAGACGTCCGGTTACTGAACACTGAAGCGTGTCTCTAGGGCTACTTTTCTCCTTAAGGGGGTTTATCAGAAGATCATCCCTTGTGAGTGGCCGGGAATTTGATTAACTTCAAGTCACACTTGATTACGGCTTTTGTAATCACATAAAATTTCCAGCCAATTTGTTACAAAAAGAAGCATTATTTCCGAGTTTCGTTGTTTTTCAGAGTCTTTAATAGTGCACATCTTTGTCATTATCTGGATTATGACTCTGGCCACGCTTTAATAAGGTTACCGTGTTGACTACTGCGCCACCGACCCCACATTAGGCATGACCGAATCACCATATGTGAACGCCCAGTCACTTTCGTTTGTGAGTAGTGATCAGACTTCCCGATCTTCTAGGTATTAGACGCAATAACTGCCCTGTTAGCCTCGGTTGATAATTCCGTGATTAAGGCTTACAGGACAAGCCCATTGACTATTTTTGCAACAAGGCCTTGACGGACTTTATGGGTTCACAGTCCAGTGGGAGCTATCTCTAAACACAGCGAAGTGCAGTCAGCTTAAAGCAAACATAAGTGTGGCCCGCCCTTGTCTGCTGAGAGAAAACAGGTCAGTAGGTGGATTTAGTAAAGGCAACAAAAATGGAAGAATCTGGAGTGCAAATCTCAAGTAACCTGAAAGTCTCCAAGTGGTGCCAGGCGGCGATACAAAAGATGGGAAGGGTTCCATTCTTGTTCAAGGGTACGGTAGTGTCTGTGAAGAGGAGAACACTTCTACCACTCTACAAAGCATAGATACAAAACCATTTTGGGTACCGCCTTCAAGCTTGGAGTACTACGTCAGTAAAAGACAAAGTGGCAATAGAGGAAATGTAATGCCCCTAGGAAACTAGTTCACGGGAGTTGAGGTGCGTTGAACCACTTCCTCGTAGTGGCGAATGAATACTCTTGGTGCGAACTTTGACTGGCTAGGCTCTTGGCAAGATGAAGCCAACCAGCCTACTTAATTTTAACACTGGTTACTTTCGATTAGCAAAATGAAAATTCCGCGCCAGCATCTACCAGTAAGCAGAATAGGCGATCGGAATACACCCGTCCATAATGTGGCAGTATATACATAATTCGAACGCTGATTTTTTGCGCATGCTGACGTACATCGACGCGGAGACAGTGCAGAACGGGAAGTAGTTGATGTCCCCCTCCAATATTTGACTGCGCCGACTTTGACCGAAGCTTTTCTACAAAAACTGGTCCCAGTCAGCACAGGAGACATGCGCATTTCGTCGACTGCAACCGTCAGAAGCTGAAGTATAGGAAATCCGCCGGACCAAACTGGTCTCAGCAAGAATCGACTTCTCTTGCCAGACTTGTTGATGAGCTGGCTCCGTTATGCTCCACTTGACGGGAGCTTAATTACTCTGGCCGTACGCGTCTATATATTGGGAACTGGCGGAAAAATACTGCTCTCGCTGACAGTCCAGCCACCGCCTAATAGACAAACATAAATTCGGACAATGGGTCCCCAATCTGCTGAGCGTTTGGATTGATTTTTATGTCTGGTCCAAACAACAATAACCCACCTGGATTTCAATAGCGAAGCTTTCTTACATAGCAGTCACTGATAAAAAAGTCACTGATAAACATGCATACTTCATAAGCTTCTCTGCACACCTGGCGACAGATCAGTCGATGACGTGCTGGCGTCGCCACAGGCACACACGCGAACAGGGGGCAGATACGGAAAACCAGCTATAATACGATCCAAACCATGTGCCAACAACGCAAGGAGGACGCTACTCTTTTGCAGTCTTCTATGGGAACTGAAGAAGTGGCTGTAAGACTAACCGCGGCCTTCTGGACAGTTCTAACGAGTGATGGTCTGAGGTGTTATCGGCTCATCCGCACA
Organism: Paragonimus westermani; assembly: GCA_008508345.1. NCBI lineage: Eukaryota > Metazoa > Platyhelminthes > Trematoda > Plagiorchiida > Troglotrematidae > Paragonimus > Paragonimus westermani. The sequence goes on along the minus strand of QNGE01001487.1, from coordinate 138,456 downwards.
CTGATGAACGACCACCGCGTACAATTCTGATTTTGGACTGGTCCTTCTTCGACCTGGTCAATGGAGATTGCTCCCGCACTCTGAAGTGCATGAAAAATAGCGCTCCTGGTTTGGGTAAACTTTTGACAAAACATTTAGATTGTATTAAATCTAATGCCTTGGCTGGATGTTTCACCCTCTTCCTACTGACTAGAGTTTGTCCAATTTATCTGTGGCGCTCCCACACCATGCTTGTTCCGAAAGGGAATAGCTCTTTCTCTATCAAATAACCGAGACCTATGTTCAATGTTGGTACGTTGTTTCCACAAGATATTGGCAGATCGTTGGAATTCTCGCTGGCGAATGCTGGCTCTTCAACTCAAATTCCTACACGGTGAAATTTTTCCTTGAGGTAACATCACTACTCCATTTGCTTCTTCGGAGCCTATGCACTACTTCTTCCAGCCTATGTGCAGCCTTAGTTGACGTGTCCAAGTCGTTCAGTTCTATCTTGCATGTCTCAATTATCAGTTTGGCTCCAGCTTTCGGTCCTTCTCCACCTCTAACGCACTACACCGCTGATTCTTATCGAAACATCGCCGTCACGTTCGAAGACTTCGTCTTTCGGTCACAGCATGGTGTTTGTCAGGGTGACCTACTGTCCCCGCTGCTATTCATCATGTCAACGGATGAGGTGTTTGTTCTATCTCAACCGGAGCTTGGCTACCAGTTCCGCGATACACCAGAGGGCGGTTTCGTATACGCCGATGATCTGATTCTCCTTGCACATCTCCCCGAGAAGCCTGCAGCCGCCGCTGGCATTCTGAAGTTACACAAACTGGGAATCAACACGTAAAAGTCTAAGCTACTGGTCATCTGTGGCGGCCATAAGCACAACACAACAACTACAACTGACGAGTCTATTAATTTTGGCCTGGAAATTATCCACTCATTAGCCGCCTTCGACACGATTATGTATTTCAGCATCCCATTTAAGTGGAAAAGAAAAGCTGTTCACCACTCACCGAATGCAACTTCACACGACGCTGGATGAAACCACCGAAGTGCCCTTAAAGCCGCATCAGCACGTTTGTCTTCTAGGACAGCATCTGATCCCGTAAAGAATCACTAGCCAGTTTTGAGCTGAATCTATCGAAATGCGTCCAAAGCTATGGAATGTACACTTAGACAGTTTGTTCGGCCGTGGATCCACTCTCCCAAAAACGTGCAACCAGCTACATCAACTCCACAATTCGCCTCGGCGATCCAGACACTTCGAGTTTGTCCATTACTATTTCTGTTTCGCACAAATCACGAGTAGAGAGAATGCTGTCCAGTCAATATCCATTTCTTAGGAACGTTGTCAAAGAAGATCCGTTTGACTCTATCAGGAAGAAAGTCAATGCTCCAGCACACGTTCATGGTGTGGAAGTGGTGAACAAAAATAAGGTTCCTGTGACGTGGATGGACAAGCACTACTATAAGTTGGACGGCCGTGGTCTTCAGGAGGTTTCTCGCACTCCACTTTTCAATCATTGGCTGTGTAATCCAGACTGCATTTTACTCAAGATCTTTATTCGTGCCATCCACCTCTGGTGTGGCCTTCTTCGGATCAAAATCCGAGATACTCGAGTTGGTCGAAGTGACCACCCACCCCTTTGTCTTGACAACTTCTATCAGCCAGGAAGCCTCGCTCATACTCTCTGATCATGCTGGATCACCCACGATCTGTGCTGTACTGGGCAAAACCGCATGGTGAAGGATCTGGCGGAAAGTCTGCCCAGTCTGGGTTGTGCAGACTTCGAGAAGCCCCTCCATCAACTCCGACGTTGTCGCGCTTCTTGGTCGTGCTGCTGTGGTAGTAGACGTCGGTATAGCAGACAACTGCTGAAGCCAATTCTCCTGAACGGACAAGGTTGTGAAGTGCGAGGCCGATTCACACAATGCTGCCATTCAATCGGCCCTTCATGCTATGGGCTTCAAAGTGAATTCTATGTCTTATTCACCAGTGTTCACCACTTTTTGTGGCATCACGTATTCTTCTTTTTGTAATGCGATTCTTCGATTGGGACTACCCTCCTACGTAGTCACGGGTCTGTGACTAATGAATGTTCTGATTTCCCTGAAAACCTATGGCACATTTATGCGGGGAACCTGACGTTGATTGTTGCTGCCTTCTGACGGTTGTTTCACTATAAGGGGCATTTCTCCGTCCCTGTGCGTGAGCCTTGACTGTGGTAGCACTTCTGTGCCATGTAAAGCTTTTGATTTTGGGGGACTTTTTGGTTTCATCTCTTCTTATCACTACATCACACAAGTAACTTTCGATAGGTGGAATTAGTATTATCTAGTGGAAGGACTTGTCAGTAGTTCAGTGTTGTTGGCCATGTAGCGTTTCACGTTCGACAGACAGCTTGCTTCGAATTTCCCCGTTTGTTTCACGAAATTGTTTGCTCAATTTTGATGTCACCGCCTACCTTTGCTTCGATTGAAGCTATGTAAGTTGCTTTTTAAGACTAACGACAGAGTTCATGGGTGTCGAGGCCATGGATTATGGAGAATTTCAGAAAGCGGAACCTTCCTTGTCTGAAAAAAAACAGGGCGACGGGATGACCTGACAGAGGCCCGCACTATTTTGAAAAGATTACTCGATATAATGGGTGTATTCTTCTTAAAGGAAAGGAAAGCCCGACGGTCAGAGATCACAGGATGCAGAGTTCGAAATTCAGAGTAAGGAAAGACGTAAAAGCAATTCAATCCCGTACGAATTGGCAACTATATGAAATCGTTTGCCAAATGAAAAATGCTCATCCTTAAGTTTTGTTGAAATTAAAACTCCCTTCTGATTTGCTGGCCAACACTTTGGCCATATCATAGCTTGACTTCCATTTGAAGTCTGACATGGGGACCACAGAATCATGTGATTTGGCAGTGATCTTAACATCAGGTCGATGAACCTGCCACAATTACTTGACCCTGCGGTGCTTTGATCTGGCTCGATCAATCAACCCCCTGTCCTCAGTGGCTAAGAGATATCGAATGGACACTACAGTATTACAGGTTGAAGTTAACCCAAACTCTCTTTTGTTGTTACAACACGGTGTGAGAAATTATTCATTCGCCTCAAAATGCTATTCTTATTTTGTGAACTGAACCGAAATGAACTGAGTTAAGCGAAACATTGTACGGCAGCCTTAAGTTTTCATGTCTGTTTGAAGTTAGCTTTCCAACAGTCTTCGACTATGAAAGTAAGGTATGCGCGGAGGGTCCTGCCGACCGGGCAGTAAAATACATAATCTTCGGATCTTGAGTAAGATACATGTTTTATCGCATCACTTCCATCTTGCCTCGATAGCCAACGAGCCCTCCAAATTCAGCTTTATGAGGATCCACGCCTATTGGCGTTCTAATAGTTTGAATAAAGTAGACGGTAGGCTGATATTGCACGATTTATGTCCGGACAAATTTCGCTGCATCTTTACGAGTGCATACTACAGACCATTTATATATCAGTATGAGTAAGCGAATAAGATACCAGAGAAAACTAATTGTCAGAGTGCACAATCAATGTCGCTACCAAGGTAGCGGCAGCCTTACAAATAGTTGTTTCTGAACACACAACACGAGTTTGAACTTTCGGATTGCAATCGTTTCGGCATAGCGCAGTGTTCGCCTGTGTGACGTTGAGTAGATAACGCGAAATGCCGTTGTGGGATCTCATTGGTGTTGCGTCATTAGAATATGACGTGCAACAGACGATGCAGGCTCCTTGTTTCTATGCGCGGCTGTGACGTCATGTGTTTGCGTAATCTGTACGTCACGTATCTGCTGGCTGCTCATGACTTTGGACAAGGGTTACCAAAGCAGAACTAGTTATCAGTGAGCCTTTTCTTGGTTTCACAAAAGCCTTTGATTCAGTTTATCATTCCCTCTTGTTACGGAGACTCCAAAAGTATGGCTTCACTGAGTGCTTACTCACGTGCTTTGTGACTTATTTGATTAGACGTAGGTCCAACATCAAAGTGAGTAGACAGTTATAAGAGTGGTCTCCTCTCAACAGCGGCGTTCAGCAAAAATCTGTGTTGGGATCCATGTTCTTTGTTTCTTTTGCTGACAGACTACCCAGCACAGTCAATTCACCAGTATTGTTTGACGCTGATGACAAAATCTTTGTGAGTTTTAGATTTCTAAGAAGAGGCTATAACCCTACACAACGGCCCGAATTTTTTAATCCACTGGCGCATAAACAGCTTGCCGCTCACTGTCAAAATATGTGGTCATGCACATCGACCATCATAATTGTGCTGACTAATACTAACTTGGTGACACAGATCTACTCGAATCAGTATGCAAACGAGAACTGGAGACCCTAATAGCGGGCATTTTTAGTCGGAATATCTGGAAGTTGACGAACTGGCACTTTCAAGAAACGTATCACTTAGCCGTTACAGTTCTGAAGGTCGAAAAACAGAAGTCGACTGAAGCGTGAGAACGGCGCAGTTACAATTTGACAATGAAAAATTAAACAAGTCAGTGCTAGCCAGTGTTAACCCATGATGTGCGTTCGTAGATAAACGACTACTGTACCAAGAGAATTCAACAGTATGAATGAACTTTTGCTAGCGTAGCGTGGGATGATGTAATCGGTTGAAGATCGCTTCGGCCGTCACTATGTTCCCACGCTGTACTGACCCCGGTTGCTGTTTAGGCGTTCTGTGGGTGACACAAAGAGAATGACCAGAGTTTACATTGTGATTCGTTTCTGCCAGATATTCTACAGTAGCGCTGGATACTGTATTTTCTGATTACGCTTCCAAACTTCGTTGGGTAGTCTTCCCTTACGTGTTTACCAAGCTGCCCCATCATGCGCCCAACATACTTCGTTGCACAACAACGGGAAAAACGAAACAACCATAGTTTGGGCGTGAACAGGCTTCTTGTCCTTCACCTCAGCTGGAATAGACGTTTCACTTTGTAGACAGAACTATTTCACTGTTAAGGTTCTTTCACACTAGTGTGTACTGCCAAACTCTGTGGTCACAGCTTAATCGCTTGTAACTTCAAAAGTCTAATCGATTGATATACATGTCAGAGGCAACCTGTGATGCGATTTTCCTAACCAACATTTTAATTCACTTTTACAAGTCAAACGCACATATCTGTTGTATTTCACTATTCATTGACGATATGATTGAGCGTTAGCAGCTTTATTGGGGATTTCTTTTATCGATCTCTGCTAAATTTTTCTCCACATCAATACTTCATCCACCAGAAATTTCTGCTGACCAACAAAGCGAAGGAAACACAAAAGTCTTCCTTCCTCTTTTGACAACCGATGGACCTATGAATCTATTCTTTGTTCCTACACTGATGAACCGCCCGTTTGCTGAACCATTTAATGTTACACTAACTTCAGGACGCTTGTTGGCTTGTCGCGCTTCGAATTCCTGTGGTCTTCTTACGTCTTATTTTTCCGTATACATCTGTTTTCTTGTGATGTGACTTTCTTGTTCAACAGTCGTGCATCATTGACATGATCATAGTTTTAGGAGCATTCTCGTATTTTGCAATCTAAAGTATATATCTTTTCTAATTTAAAAACTAAGAACCTGTAATTGGTAATCTTGGGGGCTTTAAAGCATGTTAAGTGTAGTACACTTGCCTTCGTCCCTTAGTCGAGATTATCAGTCCCAATTTTAGAAGCTTTGCTGGCTAGAAAGACACGAAAGTCACTCTTTGAGAATTGGCTTACGTGTCACCAAGTATTTGTTATTTGTCTAACGGAAGTGTACACTCACAATGATACCCGAATGGTATAAGAATGGTAGATTAACAACCAAATATTTAATAGGGTTTGGATTGTCTCCTATCCTACGCAAAATCAAGAAAACTGTCTACTTAAATTCTTTTAAGGTTACGCCAAACATTGCCGTTATGTGTTTCATTCAGAGTATTTGAGATGGCACATGCGAACTTCTTAAGGAAGTGAGCGATGTGTCGTACCTTGAGGCCGTCAAGACTTAGAATTTCAGGGGTTCCTTCCTTATTTCTGTCGCGTGTCTAAGTCATTTTAGACGTAGGTTGGCAGGTTAAATTGTCCTGTACGTCTGCACTACTGTCCGTAGGGAATACAAAAATAGGAGCCTCTGAAACTCTCAGTGACTTTCCCATTTTTCCTAAATATTGATAACTGTATACAGAATGCCTCTGTTGCTCTTCACATAATCCTTTGGACTTTGTGCATACTTCTGGAAAGTTTTTTTCTGACTCGCGGAAATAACGACCCAGACAAATTTCACAGTTGACCGTTGCCTACATTGCTATCATGGCTCTTTTGTATCGTAAGCAATCACTAGTACACCCATACTATCTAAACCTATGGAGATGGCTCACTGTAAAACACGCTAAAGACGAGGTATAAGCCTGTGAACCTAAAATGGCCGTGTGTTGATCGTAAAACTGCGTTTAGAATCATTCACATCGATCACCATGTACAAGACATTCTGTTACATTCAAGATGGGACGACGTATCCAAAAGTAACTTGAAACGAGCGTTATAGGCAGTTTTCTTCGCGAATGTCTACAAACGACATGCACGCAGCCAATCTATGAACGCTGTTAGACCTTGGCTGTCTCTCAGATATTCGCAGATTGGTATTATATTACATCATAACACGTACCCTCGTTCGTGAGTAGTATAATACATGCATTCGGGAACTAAGTAGCAGGTCTCAACGCCAGGAAGACGAGAGATCAGGAGCGATTGTTGCAACCGTGTGTGTGTGCATTATCTGGGATGTGACACCAGAGCAACTCACATTGCGATGCTGAAACTGTACGCGGATACACGTCAGCCATGCAAATAAGTGTATGCGTTCTTTGTTACATGTTCTAGCATAAATTGCAATACACAACTTCTCGGACTAAGGTTTTTGCATCGGTTTTCTCAGACCAAACGCGATATGTCTGAGGCACGACAATAAATGGCAATTGCAGCGCCCAATTTACTTGGAAATGCATTATTCAAACAAGATTGCAGAAGTGTTCAGTAAATGGTCAAACAAAAATTTGTCAGAAGGTATACTGAAGAATGTCCATTATGTTTCACTTTACGTACGCCACACGGGTGTGTGTGTGTAGAAGCATGTGCTTGCAAATCTAAAAGATTACGCCGAAGCACGCGATGAAAAAAAATACACATACCTACGGAGAAATGAACGATGACATACGTTTAAAATGATAGTCAATCGCTTGGTGTATAGCAAAATTTGCTTCCCCATTTCTTAAAACTGGGCCAACCATGGCATACTCTTTGGATTACGTATACGCTGTGCAGTTAGTAAATTAACATCAAGGCTCCTTCAATCCTGTACACGCAACCGTCCTTGAGAATGAAGTCTGAACTGTGATGAAAATAATTTCCGAATGACTTCCAGACACATTTGGTGTTCTTAATCACGCAAAAATGGCATGCCGTGGCTAACATAAGAGGCTGGATGATGGAGATATATACCGAACCCATCATTGGAAGGAATTATTTTTATACAGGGATTGGTTAATAAGACGATAAGTAACTTTCCACTAACATTTATCTTCCTTCGAAAATAGCGTTAACGTCTAAAACATCGGGAGTGTTCAGTCGAATAGACTATCTTACTGGTGGGTCCAAAGCACTGTCACTGATTACAAATTCCTTTGCGGTGCCATCTACATTTGACAACCATGTTATCAAATCAACAGTTTTCTGTGACTATCACATATCGATCAAAGAAAGACGCCATCTTCATTCGTCCAACTATCATGTTACAAATGCTACTTGGGCGATTTCTGCTATGCTACAGAGTCGAGGTGCAGTAGTATCGCGATTTCATCTGATTGCACCATGGAATGGTTAGTCGGTCAACGCATCAAAGACTTTCGTACTATCACCTAAAAAAGTTTAGGTGTTAAAAGCACACCCTCAGTAACATAAGCACTTTTATAGCAAGCATCGGACTTTGACTTTCTTATAACCGAGCAAAGTTTTTGTCACAAAATTGTCTAAAAATCATTCAAAAATGCGTGAAATCTCACGTGATCCTCCTACACTGTTCTGACTTGCCAAACTAACTGTTATAATTGTGCAATAACAAGAAGCGGTTACTGATTCGCCGTGTACCAAAATGTATGATGTTTGAACATACATGTTTGAAAATTGACAAATATTAGAACATTCTAGGAATAAGTTTGTGTTGGTGTGAATAACGTTTGCTGTATGCATACGGTTTTCCTGCTTCCTAACAGGGATGTGTTTATGGTGAAACCATTTCCAAGGACTAAGTTGCACACGAAGAGGTATTAAGCATTCCGTTGATGTTGCTCTCGTGCGGTATGTTTAGGTGGCACAACAAATAGAAGGGAAAGAATACCAGAATATGTTGATGTGGAGGAAGAGAGAAAATTTCAACGGGCTTACCGTTAAATTTGATTCCGTATTTTTCTAGTAGTCCCCAGGGCCACAGATAGGCACATTTCTTGAGACTTTCTTGGGAAATCGGTGAGAGTTTACTGAAGAAACGTTTTATGTTAAAGCCCCTTTTGTCCCCCGTCTGAATCATGTATCACAGATAGCTCTTAGCTTCACGGGGAATAGACTGACATTTTTTAAACCAACATTTGGACTGCCGAACCCACTTTACCATGACCGGCACGCTAAATGGAAATTTTGACCTACTTACTCCGAAAACGCGCCGGTGTTACGCGACCCTCCCACTAAACACGCATAATGCTGTGGACTTATTAGCCAACGAGACCAGACAGTTTTGAATTCCACTCGTACGAACAAAGTGAATTTTCCATCCTTACAGATAAACTGAGTGCGTTTTGCAGCGGGCCCTTTAGTGAACGACTGATGAGACAGGGACATGAGTGATAGCGAAAGTTCGTTAACATCATGCCATACTTAGTTTTTTAAATAATACTTTTACTAAACACTCCATTCTGGATAGCTGCCGTGTTGTGCGGACTAAGTACCTTGTCGCACAGGAACAAAGAAAAATGTAAACACAAAAAGGGATGGCAGGAACAAGAAATGTTTGTTTCCTTTAAGAACGCAAAGCTAGTTTGAGTCTAAATTGAACACTTAAGTAAACCGCAAAATATACATGTTAGGTACCGCACTAAGTCTCCTAGGTATGTTTCTGATGGTGCTATCGTCCTTGTATGAAGTTTGTAATCTGTCTACCTTAGTGTTTATAAGTATATTCTTACGAAAAACTGTTCAGGATAGCCGGTATCACTAAGTACATTAATAGATGCTGCCTCTCTTCTTCTGTGGTGTCGTTAGCGCATACTTCTACAGTTTGTCTGTCAGACCTCAGCCTAGATTTCTCTTTTGTCGTGATGATAAAAAACCACCGAATTTTTAATAAAGACTGACCCAAGATGTTTTCGATACACTTTTCTTGTCTAGAAACGTGATACCCGCGAGAGGTTCAGGTTCCAAGAGTAACTGGTTATCCTTCTAGATAAAGTACCTCACAGGAACTTTTAGACTCATTTGTCGAAAAAATGCTATCGTCTACACAACGCCTAGAAGGAGTAACCGATTTCATGTGGCCAGCTGGTGAAAAACATTCTAACTTTGTCACAAAGGCGTCACTTACTATTGGTCCTAATGACGATCCTATTTGCTACTTCTTTCTAGTGATGGTATAATTTGACACAGGACTTAAACTGAACGTTGTGCGTGCAACGGTTCCGTAACTACATTGGCTCTTCTACTGGTGGTACTACAGTGATATCATTGTAGTTCACATGATATCCGAGAAATGCAGTCATCAGATTCAGTGCGATATTACTAAGGACAGAAGTGACGTCAAGCTAGTACAGACGTTTACCCGATACGTCCCGTTGATTTTACGTTCAAACGACAAAATAATCCTCCGGAATCGCCAGATTTTTCCAAACGAGTCAACCCATTTATCAAAGCAAATCAGCTTTCTAACAACCTCCAGTGTATTCTGCCTGATATTGAATGAGAGCGGTGAATGTTTTCACACGAGCACTGGATTGTGCACACTGTGGTCAACATCAGTTGCTTGAGTTGTTTTTGAGACTTACAACGGGAGATAATTTTTAACTACGTCAATGTGTGCATAAATTCTACATCTTCCAAGAACCTTTAAATAGCTCCCGTCATACTCATGCATTCATGGTGCGTTTGTAAGGTTAGCGCTTACTCAGTTTCCAATTAGCAAACAGGCTTGAAAGTCACCATCCGGAATGAATTTCATTACAGTAAAATTTTTATCCTGCTTTTAGTAAGTACATGAATTCATTCTAAATATTAATTTTGGTTGAAGATGCTAGCTGTTGGTGTCACACTAGTTCTGAAACACCGGTTACCGGGGCGTATTTCATCTCACATTTATTTCAAACCGGAACACGCTGGGTTACCCAACTGCATAACTGTCGTTCCGTTCTGTCCATGCGGGTAGCTCTGCCACTCACACTGAAATGGGTAATTGCAGTGAGATTTGGCTTATCAAAGTGGTGACACTATCACCGGAGAAGTTGATATTCGACTTGTTGAATATAAATCCGTTGCAAATGCCGTATAGAACGTTTGACCGACTGCTGCCCAAATTCGTCGACTGAATTCTTCCACCATATTATTACTTTTGTAAGCTAGCCGTAATACCGTGCTCAGGTTTGGGACAGCGATCTGTAAGGTTGTCTTGCCCACAGCCAGTGTTATCAACTGCACATCATCTGTTGACTTCTGGACACAAACTAATCATTACTCATACTTTTAAAATCAGAGCTTGACAATTGTCTCAGTTCGCTGTGGCTGTTGCTATTCCTGGGTGGCAAATCTCTGCCAACAGAAGGACATGATTGTCAGTGTGAAACTGTGTAGTAAACAAGCAACTTACTTGCATATATGTGTGCTTCAGATATTTCTCTTCACTAACCTTGTTTGATTCTGGCATATAAACATCAACAATGAAATATACCTATTTTACAGGCTAATATTAACAAACCAGCTAAATATTGAGTGGAGTTTTGGGGGTTTGTTTTCGAAACGTTGTGTTGTAGCTGACCTATCTGTGGTATACATATAGGACGAGCTGTTGTTACAGTAGGTATTGGTGGTCGGTGCTACAATATTTTTCCCTTGTTAGTCTACTTTAAAAAGTGGCACACAAATCTTTATTTCCCTGGACGATCCCGAAGGTTAGCGTGTCAATTCATGCCTTCATGTTTCCGCTTTCTAGAAAAATCGTGTAAACTGGATTCGGTGCAGTCCCCAGGTTGCGTTTATTTCGTATGCCGTGTAATTTTTTTTATAGATCAGAGAGAGATGTTTCTATGCTAATGAAACCAAAATATTTGTATTGCTTTCCACATGTCAATTTAACCTGGAGTTTTCAGTAAAAAAATCACCAAAGTTATCTGCCGTAATAGTATGTGCATATGAATAATGTTGTAGAAGTTCGATTTGAGTATACAAACCAGTTGGTGCGTTTTACGAATTCTGCCTAACTCGTCATTGAACTTTGATCTTCTCGGGTTGCGTTATGACCTTTCTCATCTCTCTGTCTTGCTTGTTTGTTTGGTCAGCCTCAACTGGATGGCTCAGTTCGATTATGTCGACATGCAACTGATGGACTTCCACTGGCTGGAAACTTCCTGAAACTGCATACACTTAACACAGAATATCTAAGTCTCAGCTACTCGAACACTTTATAGTTTGGATACGTATTTATAATAATGTATATTGTACTCTAAGCATGCTCATACATATAACCGGACTCTGAAGAAAAGTGCATAAATACACATAGTGGCAGTCAAGCATACACTCATGGGCGGTTCCTTAAATTGAGGCTTTCATGCGAATTATTTGTCCAGCCATACGCATGAATTTTAATCTCTGCTCTCATAATACCCGGCAAATTGCTAGATGTGTGATACCACACATTAACTGTGTTGACAGCGTGCACTGTTGGTTCTGGTGATATGTTCAAAGACCAAATAAGATGCACCAGGCTCCCAGGTGACAGTTGATGAAGCCAGAGTAGTCACTTGAACTTGTATATACTTTCGTATATGTCCAGTGGATCAAGTACCCAGAAATCGACTGGTAATTACTAAGTGGCGTTCACTACAACACCAGTAAGAATGTAATTGTAATGGAATGTGAGTACTCAACTGTGGTTCCCATTACTCATTATCCGCGGACGATAACTTGATTGTCGTTTGTAGCACGCGAATAATGGTCTAGCCAACGCTTAGCAGCTGGTTTTGTGATACTCATCGAACACACACCTTATGAATACCAACCTTAAAAAGACATCCTTCCCAGATTTTTACCCAACATTTGACTTTTTTTTGTAAAGATCTGGAATGCCTCTCTTGTTTCAAATTGTTACAGAGGAACTTAGTTTCCACCATTGGGGTCTAATTAACAAACCGTATAAGAAAGGCCACATACTTGTATCTTTCGCTGTTTTTTTCCACAAAATTTCATGTACAGTCGATCTAATGTCTGTTTTGTTTGTCACATGAGATATTTAAACTGAATTGTGGATTGGCAGTGCTATGAATTTTCCCCTGTTTAGCCTAACAAGATTGAATTTTACAATTGTCCTAAGTAGATCAACCAGGTTTTTTAAAATCGTATTTTTGTGTTCGTAAGAAGCGTGGTTCTGTCCCCTCAATTACCCTGATAAGTCAATGTGATGAACAGCCGATTATGTGTGGTTATATACTTATTCATAGTTATACACACCTTATTTGCCCTACGATGTGTGTGTTGTTTAATAATCTAGCTGCACATGTTTCCAGAGTGCATGAAGCGTACATCTGATCTGTCAATTTTTTGTCTAGACAAGTATTCGTGCGCCTTATGGACCTATTAGAAAGTGAGAAGATAGATTTTAATTGTTCTCATTTGTTTTGTCAGACCCGTGTGGTTCTAAGTGATACTTTGTGTCAGCTATCCTGTCGGTTTTGGTGACAGATTGTTACTTGCTTGTATGCCGTATATTTAATTGGAGTTCGTTGCTTTCATTAAGAAGAATTACTTGACTGCACAATATATCTGTCCAGGTTTCATAGTTCTGTCTGTCTGAACGAGTGGTGGTCAACACATTCAATTCGAAACAATACGTTGATCTGATCTGACCTATTGGTTCATCAAATGTATTAGCGTCAAGTTCCGTTAGGGAGCAAAAAAGTGTAATCGATACATTTTTACTGTGCTGGTTTACTAAATGTTTTACCTAGTTTCCAATACGGCAGTCAAATGTAACATTTAAGGTGCAAAAAAATACGAAACACGCAAAAAATTAATCACGTCGTTCTACACAGTCCGAAATAGTCATCAGAAGTTTGTAACAAAATCATCCGTTTTCACATTCTGCTTTGCCAAGTCTTCTTCCATTACAATTTATGCCGTTACCGACATTTAAAGCTACCGATCTATTAGAAGGTTTCTGTGTATGGACCTTATAGAAACAAACTGGCTGAAATTTGTTGGTATGCCTAATAACTCAGACTGATACCTTTTGCTGTTTGTTGGATTTGGTATATGGATTTTTAAAAGTTCTAACAACGTATGCAGTAGTATCCTACATGTACTGCAGTGTGGACGCTCAAAAATGATGGTGGTAACTAGACTTTTGTCCACAAGTGTCATCATTTTTAAGCTGAACTTCACTTACATTTTGATCATAGCCAGATAGACTTTCCAAGCGGCCTCTTATCATTTTCCATCAAAAGTAAGCTGCAGACATCCTGTCTGGCAGCTATTTTATAGTCATGATGGTTTCTTCTTGACTGTGCGAAATCGAATTCGTAAAACTTATGTGCACCGTGACTCTCTCCGTCATCTATTTTTTATTAGGGAGTAGTGTGAACCGTGTTTATTCTTTTAATAGTTACATATATGAGGCAACAGGTTCTGCTTCTGAAGTCGTGCGATGCATTCATGTGAAGTATTCATACATCTGCAGATACTCTCAAAAAAAAAACGAATTGACAGATAGTCGAAGAGCAAAAATCAAGTGTCAACGATTTGTTATAACTTACGTGATCTCGATTAAGAAAACTGAGGCAAGCATGTGTTAGATGCCGAATCCTCTTTAGCCTGAAGCGGAGACCCACGAAAGCTCATCACTAGTGTTTATCCTTCCCATGGCCTGGACTGGAACTCTGGCGCCGCTTTTATGAAGCAACCATATTGACCACTGCACCACTGATCCCACATTAGGCACGACCGTATGATCATATCTGAACGCTCAACCACTTGATTTTACGTGATAATCAAGCTGTTCGATCTTTTCGATAGAGGGCATGGTAGCTGTGTTTTCAATCTCGAACGTTGATCCGACTATCAGGAACAGAAGTCATTAAACTTGAGCAATATTTTTATAACTTACTCGCAGTAACTAGAAGAAAACTTGATTAGTGTTTCCTGTTCATACAGATTGGTTGGAATTTCTGTGGAAATGCGCCACTCTCGATTACCTGTGAATGACGTTCAAGTCTCTTCAGCCGGTCTCTTAGTACTCGTAAATAATTAACAAGCACTCAACAATTTTGTTCTGTCAACCAGCAGTTGTGCTTACTGGCTAGTCCGTGAAGTACACATTTGGAGGACCAATGACGGGTTGAACACACAGACCATTACTGATATATCAAATTAGCTGATCCATTCAGTGAGCTATTCTGGTGTTCGATATGTGGCAATCGACCTTCTCTGGAATTCATCAATCATAAGGCAGTTAGCCTAGATCAGATAGAGAACTGAAGTAGCTTTATCGTTCCAGGTGATCCTAACGTGTAACTGTGGGAAATCACCAAGTTCATTGATACCGTTTCACTCTCCCTTTACAAACGTTCGTCGTGTACTCCAAAGTATTTACCAGTTACGTTACAACTAACTAGGATTTCCGTGCGAGAATTAATTAGTTTATATGAAAACTTGGTGGTACTTTTAGTTTAATTCGTCATCGAATCCAACACACTTGTGATTGGAGTGAGAAGTAAGTTTGTCTAACAATTTCATACATTTTTATATTTTCTTACAGCAACACCACTTTATCTATTGATGTGGACACTGATGGTTTTTCATCGTACATAGATAATGTTTACTTTCTAGAATTATCATGGTTTTCACCATGTTAGCCAATACACTTTATACTACGATTATTAAGGGAATTTTCAGAGCGTCCATTGTTGTTCCACTCACGACACATCTCACTCTTAGTGGTGGGATTTAATACCTGAGACCCGTTTTACTTACCTAAACCATGTGTAAAGACTCCAAATCGACTGGATTTACCACCTAAGTTAGTTACCTACCTCTTCTAAATATGGTAAACTCGTGTTATAGTTAAATCTTGCCACCTAATATCAAACTTTGCCTGTTGATCATCCTGGTAGTGAAAGATAGAAGAAAATAAAGAGAAACTTCTGAATGCAAGCTCCCAGGCATGCGGCTCTACGTAAAAACCTGACTACAGCAGGCAAACATACTGAATAACTGAAGCCCCAGTTGTTTTTAGCATTAAAACACACCTATTGTTGTTGTAGAAAGCCCGATTCATTTGATCCTGTACTTATGTGTGCGCTCTCACGTGACTACAATCGGGAGCACCGACGTTTTTGTTTGTACCTCAGGCATTAGCCCCTAATCTGACATAGAAATGGATAACTAATTGCACACTGGCTTATGCATTGCTGCATCGATACGACGACAGAACTACAATTTGTCATGATTTGCTAAACCCGTTTAGTCTGGGCATCGCTTTGCATCGATTCAGTCCCCAAAGACAAGTGACGACTGTATAGTGTTTGGTTAGAGTGTTATTTCCAACGGAACAGACTACCGTGGTGTGTTCTATTCGTGTTTGTATTGCATATGGAAGTCTGGGTGAGGATGATTAACCACTGATTTCGTACGTCCTGATGTCCCTTGGGAAAATGTTCGTGCATCTTTACGAGTGTACAAGAGAAACCACCAGCTTACAAATATGGGTAAGTAAAATATGGCAGCGGAGAAATTCAATTAGGAGGTTTCTCGGATCATCCACTCAGTAGGGTGCAACCGATAAGTCTGATAAACCAGACGCAATCCAAGCGAAAATCAAGAGAGATGATCGAAAGGACTGAAATTTTGACGGTGTCACTAGCGAACAATACGTGAAAATGCCCTAGCACCTTAAAGGTGAACTAACCAGGTACTCAAATTATCCCGTGGAAAGCTCAACATGAAGATACCAAATAAGACGTCGCAAACTGACCGCCAATCAACAGGAAATTAGCGTGTCGAACCATGCCAAGCAAGAAAGTTTTAACAAACGCGCAGTAATGCTTAAAATGAAGTAAACACGGATATATTCTTTAAATGCGGCCATAGTGAAATGTCCATCACACTCGTTTGCTGCACTCGGTGAAAATATAATGAAAGAAAATTTGAAATCGACACTCTTCAGGCAAACAAAACATGCTCTATTGTGTGAACAGATTGGGAATAACACAACGTTACGAGCAAGTTGTAATACTCTACGTTTCAACCACTTCGGGTGGCCTTTCTCAGGAGTGTTGTAATCGAAATGCTTTATTGGGTTCCACAGCCAACATTTCGTCAAACATGATGCGTCGAATGTAGCACACAGACTTCAGCGAATCCAACAAGGCTAATCTGAACAAGATCAACTCAAGTCTGATTCCACTTATTTAGTTTGACCAGTCGACACCAGTGTTCTCAGAATCAATAATAGGAAAACGAATGTCCATGGTGAGAATATCCTCCCATATCAAATCTGCTTGAGGAGTCCAAACCGACAAGGAAGCCGGTCATGGATTTTTGTGACCTCATTGTGGTCTCCCGTGTAAGGGAGTTCGGTGAATATTTGATTCTGCAGCGTTGACTGTGCTTGGGGGTTGGCCAGTGAATTCAAAAACATATGAACGTCTACTAATTTGCAAATGGGACATCCTTCGGAGCTTCTATTCAGACTTTAAGTGGTCAGTCGTGTGTAATTTCAGTGCTATAATACCAAACATGTGGTTTGAAAGTTGAAATCTGGCGTTGATTGCACTTATCTTGCAGTAGAATTGTAGTTGTTAATTTCCACCTGCCCAGCTATTCTTTACTGAGCTGATCCTACCTTCTCGGAAGGCACTACCTCTCAGGTCATCTACCAGTTCACTTGCAATTGTGGTAACGTATACATGGGTAGAACTAACAGAAACTTGCTTTAGAAAAAAGGCAGAGCACATCCCCGGGTGGCCAGTGCAAACAATAACTCAACGCGGGCAGCATACCACCACCCTAACAGAAATACAGCGTTGTTAATCGCAAAATGCTCCATTCCAAAAGGCCATATGGTTGACCCCGTCGCTTCATTTGTCATCCTACTGCGTAATCGCAAATCCAAGATTACTACCAACTGGTCTTATATTTCAGGATATGCGGCAATCACTGATGCCCAACTTGTATGAAGAAACAGGAAACCACTACAATATGAATCCTTCCTGATTCCCGTTGAATTGCCAAAAAGCTCTATAATGTCCAGTAGATATGCCTCACTTTGAAATTTCCATTCAAATTTTGCGAATCTGAACGTGATCTGAACTATTGCTTGCTAAACAATAACAGAAACGTTTTATGTAGGAACACCGATGCACCATTGATATGAATGCGGTGCCTCGACCATTTGGGAAGTGAGTGGACTGAATATCTTACATGCAATTTATGCAAAACCGTGCTTAGCACCTTCACACTTTGAACAGCACATAGAACGGTGTGTAGAAAAATGCCTTAACATGCCAACAAAGTATAGTTAACAGTTTTAGTTTTCATAACTGCAACGACTCATTTGTAAGATATCCGCACCAAATTTAGTACGAGTGAAGTTGAACAGTATGGCCGTCGTGTTTAACATGTTATTGATAAACAGATTGGGAATAACACAACGTTACGAGCAATTTTTAATGCTCTACGTTTCAACCACCTCGAGTGGCCTTCCTCAGGAGTGTTGTAATCGAAATCACATTCGATTACAACACTCCTGGGATGGCCACCCGAGGTGGTTAAAACGTAGAGCATTAAAAATTGCTCGTAACGCTCTGTTATTCCCAATCCGTTTATCTGTAACGACTCATCTTTTAATGGTTCGGTATTGTCCCTTCTTTTCCCTCAGGGAAACGATACGAGATCTTGAATCGATACGAAGTGATGGTGAACAGTCCCAGTAACACATGGAAACATTTGCTGGAACTGGAGGAACAATCGAGTTTCCGAAGTCGTTTTTTCTGTTTCAGTGCACGACCGTTCAGGATGCGCGGCACCCGGAATGGTCAGGGTATGCTAATGTTGAATCGACCACTACGGTGCCCAGCAAATATTGGGTGCTCTTGTCCACATGTAAGGGAGTAGTTGTGTGCTTTACAGATCCTTTCCTAGAAGTTGAACTGTGGTATTTTTGTTGTTTCGTAGTCCACGTAGTTAGGGCGCTTTTGAGATACAATATCATTTCTGAATTACGGAGTTGTCGAACTAGACTGGTGCTTGCATACATACTGTCTATTAATGGATAGGTAAACCGCAAGTGACGGGTAGTTTTGTATTGCTGAACTTCGCATGGTTTTGGGAATGAAAAGAAATAGTTAGATCAACATACTTTGAAAGCTGAACTCACAATAATGTTGTGGATGTATTATACTCACTGATACATTCAAACTCCTTATCTTCCTGACCTACCACTCTGAGGGATAGTGTGCCCTATTGACTCAACGCACCCGAATCAGAAACCTTCGTATGGTTATCTGTGGCTGTAATTCACTCGAACTCCCGTATTTTTTGCATTGTTTGTGATACAGATCTTAATGTCATGAATCGTTAGCTTTTTTACATGTTAGCAGTCAGTATGGAAACGGTCATTTTGCGAACATGCATTTACAATTACCGCGACAGTTTGAGATTATTTTGATAATGATGACATTTTATAGTGTTTTTTTTTATGATATCAGCCACTCTTTGTGAAACAGAAAATTTAAATTTCAACCACGGCTTTCCCACGGGATAAGGTCAGACAATGATGAAACTGCTGCTGTGGTGTTCGTAAGTCATACAAACGGAGGCACAGTGGTTTTGACGTTAATTCGATAGAATGTTTCCTTCAGAGATACGTCGAGGTAAGAGTTGGAGATAGTATCAAATTAGCTGGATACGCCACTCAGTTTACTCGTTCAAAGAGGTGCATTTCAGATTAGATTTAACATGAACTCCAGTCTCAAGCTGCATGCTTCAAAGACTATATCGAAAATTGTTGAGCGAACTGCATTATCAGACTTTGATTGTGATCGTCCATTTGCTTCCAGCAACTCACATTTGAGCTCAGTTTAAATCTTTGTTATGTAATCAGGACGCTAGTATTATAGAATCAGTGAAACAAGAGCCGTTTCTAATGGCTAAGTATTTAGGAACCTTAAACAGACTTTTCTAAATGTGTCTAATTGAGCGTTCCAGTTCTCTTCCAGAGCAGATTGTAAACATTTGGCTGATTGTACACCTTTGTTGGGTATACCATCTGATCATTGAGGTTCGAACAGAACACGCTACATTACTTCTTTCCTGGGATAAACTTCCAAGAAAGTACACTTTCGTCCAAGAAACATATCCATACGGTATGAAAATTCCCGCCTTTATACATCTCTGGAGGAGAGAACGTTGTAAAACATGCAGGAAGCAATTTCTTTGGACGCGAAATAGACCTCCTTCCCTCCAGGAAAAGAACAGCTTAGTTTTCATATCGAAGCAAACCCAGGTTGATTACGCAGTGATCTCAGAACTTTCCGCAGAACTTTCTTCACAAATCATTCTGGTAAACTAAAATCTACTGCGCAGCAGACAAAGGAATTCCATCCGAGGTCTACTCAGCGTTCGCTTTTCATTTAGACCACGAATAAAACACGTGAGCGCTATCTGACACTATCTGGGCTAACGTTCAGTTTTCAGCGTGCACAGCAACAAATATTGGATAACTTGAAACCCGTAATTTTTCCCCCTGTTATTCTCCCGACAATTGTTTGGATATTTTTAAGGTAGAAACCATTCAGATAAGTCAGTTTGGATGGTTTCGATATGGTTCTTAATCACCATTTCGTGTCCACATGGACCGGATTTCATGGAGTTGAAATCTTTACAGCCCCAAGTAGAAACCCTCACAGAATAAACTTCCCAGAAGCCACTTCTTGTTCACCTGATAGTGTACATCAGATTGAATACAGCTCGCGTCATAAATTGGAAATCTGTCGGACCACTCAGTAGTGAACAAAAAGGGAAATTGGAGATTGCTTCGTTTTAGCAAAATGAAGTTCAACGTTAGGGTCGTTTGTAAAATAGCAAACTGCATTCCTGACACGGAAACAAGGTTGGAAACGAAACGGTTGCAAAATTAATATATATTTCTGGACGTATAACAGCCACTTGAGAGTAACTGTGCCATTCCAAACAGCGTTTTAAGTGTGCGACGGCTCGAAAATGCCAACTGTGAATTTTAATTTATTGGATCGGCAGTTTGGTCTATGACACTTTCATTGTAGCTGTTCTCGTTAATCAGGTATCTGAACATGAGAACCTACGAATTTTTTGAAACAAATTCTTCTGGACAATCTGGATACCGTAGTGCCATAGACGGTTTGTTTATTTTCATACAGAATGTTACCTTACCTTGTACTTTTTAGAAAAGAACCACAGGGCTTTCCGGGCGCTAGCAGTTCATCACCATACAAATTTCATGGCTTTGAAGGCAAAACACTGCAACGACTTCAGCTGATCTAAACATCAGTGTAATCTCTTTCTGATTAGTGACTGAGGAACAAGATTGTCTCGCAAAGTAAACGTTGTTGGCAGTAGTTTAATTTATCTTTGACTCAATAGGGAATGTAGGTTTAGGTCACGGTTCACGATTGATGCTTGACCTACCATATCACCTTGGTAACTTCGCCAACGACTTGAAAGATTCGGTAACATCGTACTTGCGTACACTTGACTATCATAGCGTGTAATCCTGTGCATGAGAAAAAACGTCCAATGAATTTACATGAGAACCAGTTGCGAAAGCTCTGCAGTTCCACTGGATTCGAAACAGCTATAAAAACAGTACGCCAACATGGCAAAAGATCTTCCAGCTGAGTTACGACATCATATCGGAAGTTCATAAAACTCATTTGTAATCAGTTGTCCATCTAACCTACTGTGTCATATGGAATCCATAAAATGGTCCAGCAAACTGACTGCCCAAGCTAGTTTTCACAAACGGTTCAGGCTGAAACCCACCAAAGCCACTGTTGGACATTGAAAGTAAATTACTTATAAGTTCTATTTCAGTTAGTTCGAATCCAGGCGAACATGAACTCTTTTATAGTTGCATCTTATTTAACTTATGGACTCCGCCATGGTGCGTGCAAGTAAAACGTTCTACAAACATTCCACCATCGACATCACGGGAGCCACGAAAAGCCCCTAGCTTTGGTAAGAATGGGTTTCCTACACCCTCAGGTATCATAGAACGGCTATCATTGCAGACTGTAGTGGGTTATCTGTTGTTCACTATCATCAGCATCTACTTATCTCTTAATCAGTGGGCCAATTCCTTAACGGTTCGCCAGAAAAGCAGTCGGTGTACTTTGTTGCTTTTGGACAATTGAAACGTGGTGATGCACATCGATGAAGGGTACACGTTCGCCTTCACTTTGTCCCTAACCGCGCAGTTCATTGTTTGAGAACTCATTTGAATGGCACAAGCAATGAACTAAGTATAAAAATTCTTGGTAATTTTTTTGAAAAATTAGCTCTTAGAGACAGGAAACAAAATCTTTCGGGAGAAATGTAACAGACGTCAAGGACAAGGTTTGTAAACGGCGGGGACTAAAAGTACTCTATTGCATAAAAATTGACATCTATCAAAAGGTCGATAGGCCTTCGGTTTACTGGATATTTTCACGATTGACTACACAAGATAATGACCATTCCGTTTTTGTCTCTTCGGCTTATCAGATTGGGTTAGTAACCAAATTATGGACTGTTTCCGGTCCTTGTTCTGTTCGGGTAAATTCGTTCTGATGGTCCCAGGAGTTGTCAAATGTTTCAGTTTGAGCTGCTTACGATAAATAGCCAATGGTCCAGACGCATAAATCCGCACGACCGCTGTACCACATTGAACTGAGGATGAAGTTACTAAAGGGTTAATGAAAAACTTGTTCGTGGCTGTGCTGTTTGGTTAGTTTAACAAACGGCCAAGTTTTTGATTTTTTCCAGATCGAACAGAGTGGAAGTTTATAGCTTACAATCAAAGTTCTATCGAAATGTAACAACACACACAGCAGGATCGTTGAGCGTGCATATAATCACACTAAGTCTAGAAAATTAAACGAAACGAAGGTAGTGCGATTGGTTGCGATGGTCGATACACTCTAACTCTGTGCGAACCAGTGACTGACTCATCGCAACGCGCATACAGTAAACCTCTCAAAAGTGTGAGTGGCACAGTTGTCAGAATGACACCTCGATTGTTCCGGGGGGTAATCGGGTTAAAGATATATTCACACTAAAACGAGCTCTTCGATTTTGATCAAATGTGAAGGGATAATAGCAAACATGTCAGAAAAGGTCGACAGAAATTCAGGCTATACGATTTACAAAAAACATTAGTTTGAGCCTTGAAATAAGGTATCAAAAAGATGGGTTGAGCGTTCAAGTGTTTAGAAAGTGTATAGAAGTCCTACATATGATTATTTGCAAATTCGAGCCAGTGATACCAATAGGTACTTCAATTTTACCTCGAAAACAATTGCACAGCGATGCCCACTGTTCCTAACGACCCGCAATTTTTATTGAGTTGAATCATCGGTAAGTGATTTTTGAACAAAACTGACCAAATCGGAACATTATACTGTTCTAAATCGAAACTGAATTTTAACTGCTTCAGCATTTCCACCGCATCTGACACCCGAGTATACCTTCCCTTTACACAACTCTCCCTAGCTGCCTTTGTCTGTACATTTATTTATGAGTCATCCTTCCAGTAAACGCGGCCAGTAGGATCTCGAAGGTGGATCACGTTCATCCGGGCATGCTACTAACAGACACTATTCATCTCCGTGAGAAAATAACCCAATGAACAGCAGATCACCTAAGTAGCTTCAAGGTTTTTTTGTAGAGCCGTGCGTTCTTTAGATGTGCCACTCCTTCACACTAACCTCAGGACGCTGAAGATCGACTGGTTTGAAAATCCTGTTCTCCCTGCCTACCAGACGAGTCTGTAGTGCGTACAGTCAAGTCGAAATTTTCCGTTGAAACTATGAATTTATGCGAATGTTTACATGGAGTTTCGTTCTGTTCAGGTACTTTAGGAAGTTCTTGGTGTCTTGCATAAATGTCAAAGTAACCATTCGTTTTAATACCGAAGAAGAACTTGTCATCAGACCAAACTGATTTTCGCGATTTAGTTGGTTCGCGAGCAAGGAATTTAAAAAACCGTAGTTTGAAGAGATATCCGAGGTGGTCGTATGCTCTGGTATTTGACACAAGGATATATATGTGTTGGCCACTGGACTGGTCTTGAAACTGTTCCTAAAAATAACAGCCGCCTGCGATCGTTCAGTTCAGTTTGACTACTACTAATAAAACTAATCCCTATATATCGATACGAGCATACAGAGATTTGTCACTAAACAAAGTTCAGGTTGTAGTTGTACATAATAAAAAATCCATAGTACGGAGATCGTAAGTTGGAGAAATTTCTCAAAGAGCAACTTACAAGGTCCGCAATGATGAGTAACAGTAAACTGGTTTAGATGAGAACGAGACAGATCACTGTATCCTTCAGGTTCTAGAGAAATGCTCGAAATGTGTAATACAAAAGCGGTGGACGGTTACTCGAGGGCGATGTAGGCAATGACAGCGGTATCCATTCATAGAATCCAAACAACATCGTGTGCTTCTTATTGAGGTTTCAGAGGTTGAACGTAAATTGCAAGTCTTTTAACTTTAGTACAAGCGTTCTGTGCGTGCGGAGGCTATGAAAATCCGTGACTTGTTTCTTCAAATGGATCTGTTACAGAGCGTATTCAGAAAGGGCCTTATTTTCGGTCGATAGCTCTAGATAATCAGTATTCTAGCTCTTCCTCAGTGGGAAGTGATATACTGATTAAGTTGGACGTGTTCAATGGTGTGCACAGTGTATCAGAACAACTGGCCTGGTTGTATTGGTCATCCTACCGGACGGTGTAAGACGATACCTTTTAACGTTGGTCATCGAAGGTAACGATAGTTCCATAGCTTGGTGGGTGAGTTTTTTGACAAACGGCATGGAAATGACAAAAAACAAAAAGAAAGCTAATTAAAAGATTACCCTCTAGGGGGGCGTTCAGTATCTTAATGGAGTTTGAAAACCTAGACAGTTTAACCTGTGGATTGGGAAAGGTTTGTAAAACAAACCACTGAAAAGTCCCCAAGATGTGTTTGAATATAACACGCTCTTAGCACCAACTTAACACTTCCAGTTCGCATGCAACCACGTGGTTTTTAGTAGTGTTTTGTTCAAATTATATGTGCGTATGTATTTAACTGTTCACCCTTAAGACATTTAATTTGTTGTCTCATTATCCTAAGTTTATCGTATGCTTTCATTTGTGATTAAGTTTACTGCACTGTTTCATCGCCTGGTCCATGAATGTACAACAGCATGAAGCTAGTCGGAATTGGGTTGACAGAACATTAGTTTTTACTGCCTCGGCTAAATGGAATTTATCTTGTGGTATAAACTAACGATTTTTCATTTCGAAGTTTCAAAAGTTATTGAACATGACCCATGTACTTCAGTTGACATTACCCAGAGCTACGCGTTCAGTTCTCAGGTTCATTTGTACGCTGTGTAAACTACAGTGAACTTCAGTGCACTTCCGACTCAATACTTTCTATGGCTGAACACAACCAAACTTACATTGTTCCTCCGTCTATGCAGCTGATGTTAGAAGCAACTTTTCTATCACTTTCGTGGAAAATCTGATTTTCCCACTCGATTTTCTCCATGACAGCAGCTCTATGTCAATCTCATTGATGGTACACTAATCGGCTCCATTGTACAAAGGCCGTCCTGCTCACAAAACGTGTTTCATTTAATGGACGCCGAAAACGAGCCCCAGTTGGTTATTAAGGGTCCATGGTTGGCCTACCATTGTTGTTTGGATCTCGCATTCAAAGTGAGTGGTCACTTCAAATTCGCTGAACGCTGTAAACTTTAGAATGTTGGTTTGCCACCTTTTGTTTAAAACCGTATTTGAGGCACCAGGTTCTCTTTGATCTCGTTAGAGCAGAAAGCTGTATTACGAGTTGATTTCATTCATTGACTGGGTTGATGCAAACCTCATTCAGTTGCTCACTCACAATTCTGATTATGTTCAGTTATATCGCTGGCATATTTTTCTCGGAACAAAAACTAGCCACTGTTGACAGATAAAAAGGTGTGCCTCAGCATTTTATTACGGGCTGGCATATTTTCAGCTTTAGATATGTATACTATTCCCTACAGGATCCAGTTTGACTTTCGAAGACACTTCAGGAGTGATCACTTTTTGGTGTCGATTGGGTTTCGGCTTCATACAATTTCAACTGTTTCTGAAATTCGAGCAACCAGAGAGGAGACTGGAGCGCAAAACATCATTAACAAACCTTATTCGTTTGAAGGTGCATTGAGAAAGTTATGGCGAAATTCGCTATAAGTATTGTGGAATACCAGCCGTAAATTTCAAATCTGCGTAACAGGTACAAACAATGGTAGATGGGACTACTTGGAGTTATCATTAGACCTCAGTGAGTTCCCTTATACAACAACGAAAACTTTCGTATTCGTTCAGAAACGCGACCTGAGGAGCGTCCTCATTTTGAACAAGCGAATTTTTAACCTCATCTTCATGTACTGCTTAGTACTTATGCATAATTAGGTCTGATTTCAAGACTGTCTGGAGCCTCAGTCAATGCGCCCAATTGCAATCGAGCTGCTGATAGCAGTGCACCGAACTACTGCTGACAACTTTGGTTGAGACTTTAGAAAAATACCACCGTAAGTAATTCTGACCAAAGTTGACATTCCACCTTCATAAAGGTTGACTTCATTATAGTACATGAACTGTATACATATTGTGTTTGGAATATGCCTTACCGACTTGACTGAGAAGACAGTGCTGTTGGCGTGGGTTATCAATGAAACAGTTCGCACTGTAACCAGCCTCACTTTTGGGATTATCAAACTGCTCTCTGGATACATGGCGTGATGACATCAGTTTCTTAGGCGCAACTCGCAGGTTAATCGAAGCACTGTTATCAGTATTGTTAACGGGCGTCACCACCGACACTGTGTTGTCTTCTGTCTGTCGATGAGATCCAGAAGAGATATGCGATTCATTGTCACTCCATCAACCCGTTGCCTTATATGTGTATATATGAAGTATTGCGAAATAATATATGAGAATATACATATATATATATGTGTGTGAAATAGTTTTTTTCGGACATGTGAATGTTAGATCGAAAAGATGGAGACGACGTCATCACTGACCCATCATTAGTAAAAAAAATAGCTAAAGGTACAAGTAACATACGAGCAGGAAATATCTGATCAGAATTGGAGGGTGAATCGTGTCTTACGTTTTCACGGTTACACGGAGCCTTCCTGTTTATCAACACCTGTGTTCGAACACGTAACGTAGGCTGATCGTGCCTGTCCTTGCTAATCATACAAATTAAGTTTAATTGATCTGTGATCGTTGTATGTCTGACAGGTAATACATTTTACACACAACCCGTTTGAATAACTGCAATATTGGTTCTGTCCAAGAGTTCAGGCATTCATGGTCTCTGCTGTTGTAACGTTTGCCGTGGTTATATCTGTGGTCTTCGAACTGATCCGACACCACTAGTCTCTTCACCTTTAATGGACAGTAAGGATAGTGTGTGCGTATCGTCTTGAACTACAGCGTCTGATGCATTTCAAACTAGATGCATAACCAATGACATTATCTTCAGTAGTTGTGAGGAACATGGCCTCATAAGAAGAGCATCATCGACTAACATTTTCATCTTCGAATAAGCCATCGATCTGGGCTGTCTGCCTTTCTTTTGGCCTGGTTAAAAAAATCAAGGACATCGTATGCGAAACTCACACATCTGTGATACGATGGACACCATTGTTTTACTTCTAGTCTAGCACAGACAACTTGAATCTGCGAGCGATGAGTTAGTATATAAATATCTTAACTACTGAATCAATTACCACCACTGTTTAATAAAAAAATACTTGACACCGTAGTCGGCACCAGTAATCAGGGCTCATTACTTTCACCATGACCGTCAGACCAGTCTGATTCCAGCCCAAAGACGGTACTCAAGGACTTCCAGTCTACGTTCAGTGTTCTGAGTTTTGCTGTTACTGGCGGCTATCTTTTCGGTCTACACACAGCAATGTCCACGATTTCGTTAGCGGCTTCACGACGGACATTCCCGGAGCGTATGAAAAACATCAAACCGTGCAAAATAATCGCCAACTGATCAGTGTTCATCATTCCTCTTGACGAGCAGGTTGCATTCGATTCACAATTGAATCGTTATAGATGTAGCTAGCAGGAGCTTGTCTGCTAAATAATTTCCATCGCATAAGTACTGTCGATTTGGGGGATTAACAAAATTTCGCAAACAGAGTTCTGTTGAAAGAATGATATCCACATCGATATTTGCCCTGTAAACAAGTGGCCTGCTGTTCATCTATCAACTGACACTCATCCAATTGATTGCTATGCACTATAAGTGTCTCACAAAAGCCAAGTTATTAATGGACAGCTGAGCGTTCTCTATCAGCAGCCTTTGCCACCTTTGTTCTCAATAATTCAGTCGATCTGCGCGAAACCTTCATATATATTTTTATGAACATGTTTATTCTGTTTTCATTTGATGCTAACTTCCATATGTGTAGCATTCACTACTTACAAAATGCGGGATACACAGTTTATAAGTTTGAATGACTAGGTTGGGAGCTACGGCGTGGTATCCCGACTGACCGATGTTCACGGAGTGCTCCAAGGTGTATTGCAAGGGGAGTTCTAATTAGACAATTTCTGTTGATGTTAGGTAAACTCATTGGGTTAACTGTTTTTGTTGTGAAGCTCGGTGCATATCCACATTTAGATATGCTAACCAGACTGTTAAACAATTAGCATTCAAGCCATCCGTTTATTATCGACGAAGAGTAGGTACAAATGAGGTTTAAGTCGATTTGTTTCTAAGTGCGATGGGTTTAGCGACGGATCGTATTCTCGTTTATGCCATTCTTGAATTGATTATTTGAAAAATAATAAAACATGCAAACATTGTTTTACGAGCAGAATTTCATATATTAACGGGGTATGTTACGACCGTGTGTTGGTTAGTTAACAGCAAAATAACCCTGCCAAACGTTTTTAAGCATCCTGTCCGCAACCGCGTATACTCATGATTTTTAGCGAACCTTGGCCATACAGAACAGTGACACGTTGGTTAGTCATCACAATCGTTTGCATGATGTTCTATATGGAGGTGATTTGCAATTGCACTGACGTTCCCGCCACTCCGTTTCGTATAACTAATGCGAGGGCTCGAATAAACTATGACGGTTGTTTAGCTTACAGCAGTCGAACTATGGATCAACTCTGATGAGCTCCTAAGTCCCTTTACTAATCTCGGGATTCGCATTCAATATGAAAGATTCTTGCGGTCAGTAACTGTATTGAAAACAACTGCATGTAAACTGTTATTTCGTATAACGGTGGTGGGTGAGTGGGTGGTTGATGGACCAATAAGACAACCCTTAATATTCAGGAACACGGAACTATTTCTCACGCACGGGTAGATGCAGACAAGCCGTGTAGGTATGTGTCGCATTTGGTCAAGTTTTGAGCAAAGCTACCGTAGACAGGTGAAGAGGAAGAGGAAAATGGTGTGTGCCGAAGTTACATTAGGCTGCAGCAGAACCGACGGTAACTATTCCTTTGCAAACTTCAAGGCAGTTGAATTCCAGTGTCTTTTGTTCACATAGCCAGTTCTCAACTTTTCTGTATACAGACAAAACGATATCAAGATTGTGACATACGGTTGAGAATCTCTCGTTGTTAAGGTACTATCAACAAGAAACAGCAGAATATTTCATACATACTTTATACATACTTTATAATGGTGTTAGATGAGACGTGAAAAATCCCTATCGAACAAGGGACACTTGAAGGAATCTAATGAAAGTGACCCAATTTTACCCATGTACATGCACGTATCGATTCTTATTGATCGAAAGTCAGCTGTTCGAATTGATTAGCTTTACGTTTGACTTTAGCGCTATCACATTCCAGTAATTTCATGACTGTTTTTCACTTCCAAATTAGATATATTTTTGAATTGTTAAATTAATTTGTAAGCGATCGTTGTCACCTGTTCCAGTACCCCGTTTATAAAAATTCATCAGTATGCCTGGCCAGCGCGTCGGCACACCAGAGACAAGGGTACGATTGACTGCATCCTTTTCTGGCCTAGCTTGTCACGATAGCTCAAGCCAAGGAGCGTCTGCGGACAAAATTTACAACGCGTTTGTAATTTCACTCACATCTCGCATAGAGCGCAAACCCGAATGTGTAAAATCAGAAATGTGTTCGTGGAGACCATTGTAGTCCAGATGGCCAGTACTGACCATCATGATGGGAGGTTAGTTTGAAAGTAAAATTCTCATTTCTAGAAACCAAAATCTAGAGATGTTGATGGTACATTCACAGCTGGGAAGACGACCAGTTATTGAGAATACAAAGTAACGTGTTACAACGTAGGAGTATATATCACGAAATTTGCTGCAGCTAACGAGTTCCGAACACCTTGTAAATCACAATACAACTGGATCCTTATCCACACTGCTTTGTGGGAGCATTGTTTTCCAAAATTCTGACACAGACTCGATTGAACGGAATCATTGTGGACTACTCCCACGACAGATTAATGGTCTGATGCTGTGTTAACTCTGTGTGTATTGGTTACTTCCTTTACCTATCCCAGCATAATGAAGGTATCTTTGAACCCAAGGGATGAACTAAATAAGGTAGATCACATTACAAAACTGGCCTACTGTATTTCACGGGTTTCCCTGACAGCTCACTCTTATTAACTTCTGCGGCTTCGATTAGTTCTTGAAGGTATTGCCTCTTACCACCAGAAGCGATGGGTACCGAGGTGCACTTGAGTGTAGTAGTGACTGTAATCTAAAGAATATCGCTGACCTATATTTTTCCAATCTCCTTATTAGCTGGTATACCAGAGAAGTGGTCGTGGACGTGAATGACAAACCTTTGAACTGCAGTACATTTGGCCCCAACGCATTACTTGTGATGTCAAGAGGAAATAATAACGGGTTCGTGGGCTGAATTTACGTCATAGTGTCGCGACCCTTCAACTGGGAGTCGTTTCTTTTCGATGGCCAATTCGTCAGTCGAATCTAAGCGGGGCAAATGGCCACTGTTCCTATTGACTACACTTATGTCTAAGGCTCAATTACACCGGAATCGTCTGTTTGGTTGCGCCTGAAATGTGCTTTGAAATAGCTCAGAAATACAGTCGACAATACATTGGTCTGTAAATGATGTTTTGCATCATCAAAGGTAGTAAAAATCGGAACGTAAACACTGAGAAAGGTAGCAGACTGACGGTAACATAGTCACAAACTCGTGACTATAGCCTGTTCTCCGCAGTCTGCCTTGATTTGCAAGTTTCTGGTAGTAGTTGGAGATGGTGGTGGTGTTGCTCGTAGTTCGGGTTAAAGATTTAGAGGTTGGGGTGTTTCAGCGTTCAAATTTATACGCTCAAGCATTTTCGCACTGAAAATGCCATCTTGTTTGCTGATAAAACTTCTACAACCTAAGTGCCAAGCCCTACAAACATTACATTAGGTGAACAGCAATCTTTTGTCTCTTTCAGGGCAAAAACCTGATTGCCGTAGTGGTTCAGTTTTATCTTTTCCATTACGATGTTGCATTCCAGGCTTACTCTGGTGAACTGGCAGGAGAGTGTGCGCAGACTGGAGAACCCGCAAAGCCCAACGTACACCGGCCTGTTTGTTGGGTAGTAAGGAGGAGCTCCTCGGTAGTATCTGACAACAGACAAACCTGATGTTCAACAGGATAAGCGATTTTCTTTTTAGAACTCCACGAGTAGTCGGTCACTGAAAAGATCGACTCGTTTGGCGGTTAGGGGACAAGTAAACAGGGGACGTAGGAAATGAAACGTTCCGTTCCGTGCAGCTTACGTACTGAAAGCCACATCAAGTCTGAGATGTGCCGTGAATACCGCGTTGACGGTCAGCCAATCAGTGGGTGGTCGGAGTGTTAGTTTTTGAAGATAACTGTACTAACCTTTCTTTCTGCAACAGTAAAACTGTTTCTGTTGGATATTCATAAGGTCATGATTCACCACACGAACACACTTCTGCAATCAACAGTACAGCACACAACACTGCAAAAAGAACTGTCTTTTGTCTGATTGCTACCCACTCTCTGAAATGGTTGTATCTGTGAATGTTAAGATGATAGTCAGCGATGATCTACAGATCAAAGAACTACGAGAGTTCAAACAGCACGTCAAAATAGCTGAAACGGGTGGGTACGAAGGCATTCATACATGCACGTATACATCATACCCTAGAGATCTTCCTGCCGGTTAGCTCCGTTGCACAGAGCGTGTGGCTATAGTGCGAATATGATGGTCATGTTGAATCAGTCGGACTGCTTCTATGAATTCGGCAGACTGACGCTGGTCGATTAACCTGTTCCTCTCTCTGCGATGAAGAAAATGCTCGGATTCGCGTTCTCACTCGATGATCCTGTTCGTTATACAAAGCGTAAATGCAGTATATGAAAAGTGCAGTTTTTTACTTGAACACCCTGGGACGAGTCATTTTTTTTACAATTTCTCAATCTATTAGAACGCAAGAGGACTGTTTTATGGGAGAGTGGCTTTGATTTCCGGAAGCAGATGACGTTGAAACTATCACTTTAGCCACGGAGAATACCATTGTCTGACATTTAGCTACATCGTTAGTTACATGTCAACGATGCAGAATTGAATACAGAGGTTTTTGGAACGTGGTTGTCTTCATTATACTCCAAGGAGAGGCCAGTCACCAAAATTCCGAGAAGTTAGTCAAAAATCACAATCACATTCATTAACAGAAGACACTACCGCTGTCGCTTAGTTGGTAGCAGTCTAGCGGGCTTGCTTGCTTCCATCGTGTTGAATCGAGAAACTATTATTGTACAAAGTTACGACGACTAGACCACGGTGTAAGAATGCGAATCTAAGTCATTCTCAACAGTGGTACAAAATTAGGCGATGGATGTCTCCCGGCCGACATGATAAAAGTCCGGCCGGGCAATACACCACGTGTGGGCTGAAGCTACGCACGTACGTAGGTCGGTATTGACCGATGAGATGAACATTCAGATCATGTTGTGCCTTTTCACTTCTCAGCATTACCACCAGTTTTATCGTTCAACTTTTGCAACGTGATGATTGTGCGCGATTTAGCCGACCAAAGGCACGAGGCAGGTAACAATGGTAAATCACAAAGGCTTGTTGTCGCGTTTTCATACTTGGGATGATGGTATCTCTAAAACTTGCCCAATGGGACCTCGTGTTTATACCTCTACCTAGTGGCATTGTACTTCATTCCGTTCTTCGTTGGTTAAACAATCATTCTGACTGTTGTTTGCAAATCATCGGCGTGGAGGACGGATTTAACTATAAGCAAGTTCGCAGCAGTAACATATACGTATAGACAAATGTTATCATCGCTCACGCAAGCAACCAATTTGATTTGAGCCGAGATGAAAGCACCTCATGTAAATTTCGGTCTAATAAACCCAACACTCATTAGCAACATTACAGAGGCTTGGACAAAGAGGCCAAAAACAGTTTTTTGAACAATGTAGCTCTCGAGCACATTCCGTTACATATCACCAGACATACTGCAGTCTTTGGGTTTATATAGCAAAGTTCAATGGGCATCTTGAAGCTAAACAACAAAATCAACAACGAAACACACTAATGCCCCTTCTGAGCTACGAAACAATGAAAACCTGATAATCCTACAACCAGGTTTCGACGTTGTGGTCATGAATAAGTCTGACTATATATCACGGATGCAGCCACTATAAAATGACAACCAAATTCCGTCAGGATAACTCAGCAGAAAATACTGCTGAAATTGAACGAAGCGTTAACAGGGATGTGCAAGTATTGCTGGAATGACAATTAATTGACGGTAAAATTAGTTACACCCAGAGGATCGCATACTCCTCAACTCTATGGCTTGCCCAAACTCCACAAGGTTGGTGTACCACTGAAGTCATTGTTATCCGTGTCCACATCACTACAACACAAGTTGGCACAGTCGCTGACCCAATTTCTTCAGCTCGTGAGGCAATCAATGGTTCGGAAAACTGTGATAGTTTGGAGCTAATCGATTTACTCAGTGGTTTGGACTTCAGCAACAAACACAGCCAGGTCGGATATAGCTACTTTGTTTACAGATATTTCTCTGATGCAGACGGTCAATACAATTTGTCAGACTATTGTCTCACATCAATTGAACATAAGACTACCCACGTCTGAGTTAGAACGTCTTCTCCCAATATGCAGAGCGAACGTAAATTTTTACTTCGAAGTATCTGGCTATACACACGTCGATGGTGTTGCTATGGTCAGACCACTCAGTCCGCTACTAACTGATATTCTTGGTGTCCACCTGTGACAGGACGCAGACATTATTATCAGTCATGCTCACTTCTTCCGGCGTTATGTTGATGATGCATTGATAGTCACCGATACCAAGTAAATAGATTCAGTGAACAAACTGAATTCCAAACTGATATTCACCATTGAGCACGAGCAGGATGGAATCCTGGCGTTTCTGGATATTTTCAAGTTGACCATCACTCACATTTGATCGCAGCCTTCGCATTCAGATAGACTTTCCAGCCAGCCTCTTTCGAAAAGAAGCACTAGACTCGAGTTTCGCTCTCATTAGAGCTTCATGATTGGAATGGCCGGCTGTGGGTATGGGTCTGTCTTCAAACTTAGTTAAACCAATTGCAGCTGCCTTGAATAACTGATACATCTGTACGATACATATTCTGTGGACAACACAGGATGACTAAGCACAACCAGAAGGCTTTCACAGTGGTTCTCTAAAAGAGGAATTAACAAGCGTTTGTCAAAAATCATCAATTCACACTCAACTGAAAAGAATGTATGTATGTGTTACACGATGAAAACTGTGATTCCAAAGTGTCAGCAAATTTGGTGTGTAAGTTGTTTCACATAGTTCTCTTGAGTTTAATCGATCATTCCCGCATTTTTGTTCCTTCCTTTGAGTTTTGCTCATTTACAGTAGCTCTCTTCAGTGTGTGCATTATTTCAGTGTAAAAATTTAGAGGCAGTTGGATTTTGAGGTTACATGTCTTTCTTTATATATATACAAATGGACTTCTGTCTGTTCTCTTCAGTCTGCAGAACAACCAGAGAGTTAGCGTGACTGTCGTCCTCGACTTCAACCGTCAAAATTTAGACTAAAAGAAAGTAAATGTTGTTAGTACCAACTATTAATCTTTGCTGTGCATAATTTTCATAAGAGACTTTCAGATCTAAATGTCCTCTATGTGATGAGGTATAAACAGTGACATCCAAGAGAATCCTTGGCTCCCTCCCTCCTCTATGTCAGCTCAAATGGGGAGCTCTCAGTTGTTGAATGCTTTGTCGTGCGATACCCGAACAGAACATCCATGAGTCCTTCTTCCCAGTTATTGCCTCTACTGTTGAGCCATTCCTTCATTGTACGATTGAACCGCTCCGTCACTCCGTTCATTTGTGGATGGTACGGTGATGTTCTCAAGCGCTGAATTCCCCAGTTTCTCAGAATCTCCTGAAACTGCTGGCCTTCAAAACACGGGCACTGATCCGTGATAACTCTGTGCGGTAATCCAAAGCGAGCCAGGACGTTGTTCATGAAGGCGTGTGTCACCATTCCGTTCGTTTGACCTGCTGTTGGAATGGCTTCCACCCATCGTGTGAAATGATCAATCATGACAACTATGTAGCGATTTCCATTCAAACTTGTTGGGAGCGGACCAAAGATGTCTATACCCCAGGTGTGGGCGGCTTCCTCTGTTACGATTGATTGCATAGGCGGTATTGTCGTCATTGTCTCTCGGTTCTGTTGGCAATTGGGGCAGGCTCGAATGAAATCAATCACAACTTTCCGCCAAAATACCCTCCGCCGCAGTAGGTCGTACACGCGTTCTCGCCCCATGTGAACACCTGTGTGCACCAGCTGAATCACACGTTCTCTCTGGTCTGCTGGAACAAATGGCAATCTTCGAGGTCGAAGTCCGCTCTGCACCTCCACATCGATGACAAGTTGGCCGTTCTCCAGATGTAGCCGGTCCCAGACCTGTAACAGTTCGTTCAGTCCTGAATTCAACCTCTCGGGTTTCGTCCCTGCCAGTAGATGTCCACTTATTTCGCGTACTCCAGGGTCTTGCTGCTGATTTGCCAAGACGTCTTTATCGGCAACCAATACTGTGTTCACGGGTATGGCTTCAGTTGGCAGCTCACTTTCCTCTATCGGTCGCGACAATGCATCGGGTACCTCATTGTTTGTGCCGTTGACATGTCTGATAGTGAAGTTGAACTTTTGCACCCGAAGTGCCCATCGTGCCAGTCGTCCGCGCAGATCCTTCGCCGTCTTCAGCCAGATCAGGGGTTTGTTTTCGGTCTCAGCATGGAAGTTGGTCGCTGTCAGATAGGTCCCCCATTTCTCCAGCGCCCAGACGATAGCCAGACATTCTTTCTCCGTTGTGGAATACTTTCCCTCTGCTCCCGTCAGTACTCGGCTAGCATACTTGATCGTTCTCGACGGTTGCGATAGAACCGCCCCGATTTCGATATCACTCGCGTCAACTGACACCGTGAACGGCTCATTCGGTTTTGGGACCGTCAGGCACCGTCGAATGCTGGCAGCCTCCTGTTTGAGTTCGTTGAACGCCACCTCTAAGTCCTCGGTCCATACAAATTTCCTGTCCTTCCTCAGCAGTTGGAACAATGGATATGCTTTCTGAGAGAACCCCGGCGTAAATTTTGAGTCGTAACCGACCATTCCGAAGAAACACCTCAGTTGCCGCTTCGACTCCGGTGCTGGGAAGTTCTTGATGGCTGTCAATTTCTCCGGCAATGGTTGGATTTTCCCATTACCAGCCGTGTGTCCCAAGCAAACGATTGAACTGCGGCCTATTTGGCACTTCTTACTACTCAGTTTTAGGCCAGCTGCATCGATCCGCCGCAACACTGCCTGCAGTCTGTCTGCGTGTTCCGATACTGTCTGGGAGAATACAACGATGTCGTCTCCGTATACGGTTACTCCCTCCTGATCCTCCAGAATGCGAAGCAAGAGACGTCTGAAGGTGGCTGGAGCATTGCACAGACCAAACG